>OZ026612.1:78130821-78252506 GCA_964020975.1 Hermodice carunculata | reverse complement strand
TTTGTTTAAAAACCAATGGTACGCATTGAATAAAAGTTTTATCCAGAAGAAATTTTATAACATCTATCAAAGTTTCAACAGTGTAACATTTAACGTTTCTTTTTGAATATTTATTGTCTGACTAATATGCTTTCTTTGTATATACTTTTATTTGTATGTATGGCTTACCATTATGTTAAAACGTTGTGCTTATTAATTCTAAAAGGGAACTTCGTCTATGGGTAGATTTGTGTACAGTAAAAAAAATCAAAACATTTGATATTTTATGCTTTTAAATTTTTGATTTTAGATACAAACTCGGAAATTATTGCCAATACTCCAAAAACAATTTATTTCACAGTTTCTAGAAATTGCATTGCAGTATCTATGGAAATGAATCCTAATTGCAGTCAAACACAATGTAACTTCCTTTTATAATTGTTTTGTTGTTAGACAGACAGTCACAATTTTGATTCGCTTCGATATCCTTAAGAGTAATTAAAGCCACAAATTTCTTGTATTTCATGATACTTTGTCAAATATTGTTGCCATATTTATAGGTAATGGGGGGGTCTTTAATTTTGGCTTTTTTGGGAATCATGTTACGAACAAATTCAATTTGAAAAGGGACTGAATGTTCAGTGAACCAATAGTTTTGTGTTTGAAAGGAATTCTGCAAAACATTTGAGCCCTTTTTTTCTTATTAGAATCTACTTTCCGAATAATTTTTGTCTAAGCATACACAATTTTATAAAAAAAAAAAAAAAAAAAAAAAAAACAAAGCGAAAATATGTGTTCTGAATAAGTAAAACCCCACTATTCATTAATTCTTGTTATGTCTCGAAATGATAGTGCGTTAAGAGCAGATTTGTAATTGATCAATGCCATTGGAGAAAGCCTGTAGTAAATTTTGGACAGGGTTTTTTGTATCCACGTTCCTAAATTTTCTGTTTTTCCGTGATTTTCTTTGTCCGTGACCTCTTATTCTTTAAATACCAGCCTGATTATTATGAGTAGGTGTGTCTGTTATCAAGAGTTGCAAAGTCCAAATTCCTAACATCACTGAAGCCTAAAATTCTGTCATTTAGTCCAAAGGGTAAAGATAAAATCTCCCATTTGTAATAATTTGCTTGTGTTAACATAACTGTCTTGGTCTAACAAAGTTGGCTCTATGTAAATAATGATTTGTATGCGGCAATCCAAATAACTAATGTTCCTCAGAATTGAAATGGTTACATAAAAAGTGTTTAATTTGATTTTTAATTGTGGTTTTATGATCACTAAATCTCCCTTTAACTTATTGAGTAGTTAAGCCCGCATATTATGATTTACATTTGATGCGGGATATCAAATAAATGATATTGGAAGATTCACAAGGCAATACCAAATTTTCCGATTTGGGGTCTCAGTCTGAATTTTTTTTTGTTAGTAGCGTTACTGTGAAATTCTTTGTTCTGATGAAATTTGACTTGCAGAATAAACAGTTACAATTTCCTTCAAAATGTAGTCCAAAATCAGCGCTCGAGTCTAACGCTGAATCGTTTTCACTGCTTTTCTCACTGTTCATGATTGTGTTATATATATATATATATATATATATATATATATATATATATATATATATATATATACATACATATACATAAATACATATTTATGTATATATATGTATATATATATATATATATATATATATATATATATATATACATATACATAAATACATATTTATGTATATTGTCAACACATTATTCGAATTTTTAGCCTTAGCATAAATCGTAGTAAAGAATAGAGAATGGGATTGTGGGGTGTTTGATTATTTTACCTGGATCAGACTACATGTGGTTATGGTGTTCATTGAAGCAGATATGATTTGCATGTAAAATGGACATAAATTTCATATGTTTTACTTCATATATGGAGGAAATGGGATAGAATCCCTCGAAAACGGTAATGGTCCAATCAGTTCTAAAGGTACATCAAAATTACAAGAGGTGTATCATATTTTATATTTGTTAAGGTCTACAGGTGAACACATCTGGCACGCGTTTTATCTGGTTTTAATCTTGTTATCTCATAGCAATATGTTCTAAATCCCTCTCAGACATTAACTACTTCATTTTCAGGAAGTATCATCATCAGATGTAAGCACCACATGTTGCATGGATGAACCTTAACCAACCTAGATTGTAATGGGTCACGGCCAATATGTATAGCGATTAACATAAGTGTTTTACTTTTATTGATACATGTTCAATCGAGCCTAATCAACAAGGATAGAACATTCCAGCCATGACCTGGTGTTAACGTTGGTGTTGTTTGGTCTCATTTCCAATTATGTGTTCGAGACTATCCCTTAATATGCATATCTTATTACTTTAACCCCATTTTGTGTATAACCTGCTCATGCATCTGTCAAATATCTGCGCAAAATATGTCACAAAATCAAAATATACTATGAAAGGCAAAACATAATTTGACTGCCTTCAAATAAGTTTACATTCCTTTAATAACCCCCCCCCCCCCCCAAGTTGATAGACTGCGGCATATTTCAAACTGATGTACATATCCATGTTTTCCTTGATCCCAAACAGGAAGGTTTAAGAACGTGAACTCATCGTGAAAGAAGAGTTAGGTGTGGCGTACTTAAGCTAAACATGGCAGCAGGTAAACTTCGTAACATCAATGAGGCAAACTATGGTGCTCAATTCAAAAGGTCATGGTAACCTAGCTTTATATTTAAGCATTCTTACATAATCATATTTTACTCTGGATTTTCGATTTATAAAGAAAAGGGATGAACAGATAGATATAAGGATATATTTATGTTCAAAGGATGGCTATATGAGCATGGTCTGTGTCGGTAGTACCACCCCCCCCCCCCCCATAGGAGATGAACAATATGCCTGCGTAACAAAAGTTTTATCACCATGATAGCGCTTTTGTGTGCCTTGTCAACAAGAAGCTTGGGTCTGCTTACATGTATATCACTAAGGAGTATAACATGTTATCGTTACTTTTCACATATTTCACACATATGACCTTGTTATGGGTATCCCAGTCTAGGCCAAATTTCAAGTGTTACGACATACTTTATGAAATGAAAAATTTAACAGTTGGCGGCATCCATAAGGTCACTGTGCACAATACATGAATTATATAGTTAATTTTGATGTTAGGGATACTTAAACTTCCAAGTGACCGGAATGGTCGTAGAACTAGAAAGACACTCTCAGTTCACGTGTTTCATTGCAAATTGTTTTCGTCTCCAAATGATTTGAACAGTGAAGTTCTTTGGTGTTATTGCAACACTATACTAAATGGAAACTAGATCTGATATTGAAAAGCTTTGGACAGCCTTGCCACACATTTTATTCGTTCTGCTACTCCTTAATTATAGGATATCGTGTTGTCTACTTGTCCATGTTTACTGCAACACTTTCTGCAGTTTGTACCCAAGCATGATTCTTCAGATGATCAAAACTGCTTTGTTCAAAGTTTCATGCTTCAAAGAACAAAACAAAAAATACAAAAGAAGACAATACAACAACTACAACAACAACAACATCAATAATAATAATAATAATAATAATAATAATAATAATAATAATAATAATAATAATAATAATAATAATAATAATAATAATAATAATAATAATAATAATAATAATAATAATAATAATAATAATAGAAGCACTCCCCCCAGAGAAAAATTAAAATGAATAAATAAAAAACAAAGAAAAACTTCGGTTCCTAAGTTCCAGAATACGCATTATAGGTGCCGCTAAAACCTTTTCAATATTTAACATTTACGTAATGCTGCTTTTCACCAGAACAGTTTTTATCGGAAGAAATAAATTGTGAGTGCCAGATAAGTTGTATACGTCATACGTCAAACACAACAAGCTAAAATGGTTCCATTTATTCTGTGGGTAGTGCATATACAAACGCATACATTTTCTTTTGATGTGCATGTACAGGTACTGAAAAAAGAATGAAAAGTCCTTTATTTATTAATTGATGAATTCATGCATTTTCTTATCTTTGGATGGTTGGAGGTAGGTGTTTCAATGTAATTTCATGATGGCATCTATTACAAAACACACATACATGTTTTACACATGTCTGCAAGATTGTGTGTGTATACGCATGCATACACAAACATATATGCCTGCATGTGCGTGTGCAAGTTATATTGATATGTAAGTAAATAGGCCAACTGTACTACAATTGCGATTTATTTCTCTGTATATACATGTATGCGTCTACATATGCACTACCCACAGAATAAATGAAACCATTTTAGCTTGGTAGAATATATAGCATCAGCTAATTCTTGGCAGAGATGCATCATACATTTTTTTTCTTTTTCTTTCTTTCTTTCCTTTTTTTTTTTTTTGACAGATCTGGTAAATACGTGGAAACATATGATGAAATATTCTTTTGTTACTTGCCAGGTTTCAAGTTTCACCCATTTTTTTTTATATTTTACATGCAATAGTAGGCAGCATTCAAAGACTTGCGGCAGATGGGGGCACAGAGCGGCAGAAATGTAATCAAGAGGGGCCTGCAGCCGAATGCCGCTGCCTGCCGCCGTGTGCCGCTGATCCCCAAATGCCCCCACTTATCTTCGGCGGCAGACTGCGGCAGAGGAGCTTGCCGCCGCCGAATGGCGCTGGATGCAGCTGGGTCCCGCCAGGCCGGCGTCCACCGCCGCCAACTGCCTCAGCCTACCGCCGAAAATGCACCATCTGTCGCTTAAAGGTTTTACTAGTGACAGGGTGTATCAAAATTGCAATGCGATTATTGACTGAGACAATGAGCAGTATTGGAAACTACAGCACAAGTCTGATATTAAAGCCCTATATTTGATTGGTCGCAGTTCTTATTGGATTATGAAGAAGGCGAATATAAATTTACACTATATTAAGCTTCATGGTAAAAAAAAAAAACTGCAGTATAGAATGCAGTATGTGCTGCAGGAAGATATGATAACTATCATTTAATGCTTATAGCTACATGGGACCCATTCAGGAAATTAAATCATGCTTCAAAGAATGAATTCATGTTTTCTTAATGCATAATTACGTATTGTGTAGTAGGCTTATCATGCTGACACTTACATTTTTGGTTTTACAGATGTGAGTGCACAACACGTACCTATATGGGAAATGTATTTTAAGTCACATAAATGAAACTGTGTTAATAGGGAAACGATGAAAATGCATAATAAGATTCTAGCACTATTTCGGTGTAAGTAAACTTTACTATTATTGAACATAAAGATGTACTTTAAGGAAATGTAATGTTTGTTAATTATTGCCTAATTTATCTGATAAATATGTTCCTGTGTACTGCAAATTTGCCACCGAAACGAAACAGATAAGGAAAAGTGCAAAGCAGGAAAAAGTGAAAGATAACAAAAAGGAAGAATACCATCTTAAAAAGTTGTCTTAATATGTGGCTTGTCGTCAGAAAATGCAACAATGCAATCAATGAAAAATACACCCAACGCTGTGTTGGTTGTTTTTTTTCTTTGGCAATATAGACGTTCATGGAAGAGAAACCAACCGCAGTAATACAAAACAAGAAATACTAGTGTTGTTTCACTTTAAATATATTGCAACTGTAAATGCTTTAGACTTTTTATTATCTCCCACTTGTTAAACTTCATTCGCAAATGTGTTTGATTGAATAAATATTCGGGGAATCTAACATGTCATGGCTTCTCGATTGTGTGAATCTGACATGGCATGGTTACTCGATTGTGTGAATCTGACAAGTCATGGTTACTCGAGTGTGTGAATAGTGGTGTAAGTGCTTTGTGAACATGTCATTAAATGACGATGGATCCTCTAATCGCCTAAAAATAATTCCCTTCCCTGTTCATAAGACAGACTGGGTCAATAGCTTTCCTAGGTACGGGTTAGATGCTGGGTGTATTGCACCCAACCCTCCCCAAGGGAAACTGATGAAATGTGGCTTCACATCATGATAGATCGCACCTACAATTCCCAGCAAGAATGTTGGAATTTAACTAAAGATATTCAAACGTATGGCAATTACATCCGAATGTTCTGATGCGATTTGGGGTGGGGAGGGTTAAATTGTGGAACGCTGTGTCAGACCAGTGGGATGGCTTTTATATTTTCCTTTTTAGTATGCTTTAGGTTCGTTTTCCACATACAGGCCTATGACCTTTCTAAATTCAGGACTCGTTTTAATATGATTGATATTTTCCCTTGGGTCTGCACGGAATATTGTAATATGATCAAACAATGTGTCCATACGTGGTACAATAACTGCTGCAGGTTCTTAATACACGTGACGATGTCATGTTTGCGGTGCAACAGGTTAAGAAAGACTGAGTTTGCTCACATTTCTTATTATATATTGAGCCGAGAAAACGTGTTGCAATCAGAAATACATACCAAAATGTTGGCTGCAAAACATATTCTACCAGCAATTTCCTTTGTTATCTTTTACGCTTATATCATGTCTTTACAAACTATATTCAGTGCATCGCTTTAAAATTAAAATCTACCAACATTTTTAGATTTGATCTGCAATGGCGGTGTTGCGCGACATTTGTGTTTGGTGGATTATTGTTTGCGATAGTGGGGGAGTATATTGTCCAAATTATGACGAGTTCTTTAATACAAAATATGAGGCTTATCATAACTATAAAATAAAATATACTGGAATTCACACAGTTTCGTTTTCTTCCTTAGAATCAGATATTAATGGATTTTGGCGTGTAAGCCAGGTACATACACCTGTATGCATGTCTTGTTCGAAATGTTAAAGTAATTATGGTCATATGGTTCAGTAATTTGACAAGGTTTATGCTTTATGTGAATCAAACAATTTGTCTTTGCCTTCTTCTGAGGCAGACAGTATTATAAGGAGAAGGCTTTGATGGCTTAAAATGTTTAAACATGTAGCTAGCTGTCGGAACATTAACGTAGTCTTCACTTTGTCCATAAGTGCAGACTGAACTCACAAATAAGTTACGAATATCCATTTTTTTTTTGTTAGTGCAGGCATATTACGATATTAATGCATACAAATTATAGTGGTAATTGACATCAATGGTATACAATTTTCAAAACAATGAAAACGATTTCTTTATGCAAACGTGGCTGAAGTCACTAAAGATGGAGAGAGTAGATATATTTTTGACCAATGTCCTTTTCTAATTTGTATTAAAACTTTGTATCGACGTTGCGTACTTACCAGCAGCTACTGCACTTTATCTGTACGTGTTCTGGCCCTGGCTTTATGTAAAGCAACAGTCAGGACACGTGAGGGCATTGTTCGCAGTGCTCTAAGTAACTCAAGGTCTCCATCTACTACGAAATCATCATTTTTGCACGAATCCTCCTACCGTTGTTCTTGCATCACATCACAAAAAGGGCTATTGAGGTAGATTACGTAAATGGATGTCATTTATCCCAAGTTAGATCTTGGATATTATGAGAGGCTTATACTTGTGTAATCATGGAATCATATAAACATACTTGGATTTTAGGTTACTTACAATATCGGATCAGACCTAATCATTATTTTGCTATTTAAAATATTCTTTTCATTAATAAGTCATATTAGAAAGTAAGGTAAATTATATAAAAAACAACAATATTTTGTGTGTATAATTGAAGAACTTATATGTTGTGATGCGAACATGAAAGCCGGCTGCTTATTGAGGCCATGATGAAATAATCGAAATACCGAGTTTATCACAAGGCAACCACCTTGGCTAAAGATCAATTCCATAGTGCACTAGTAATAACAAGAAGCCTGTGCAGACGATCAACGATTTTTTTTAATTATGGACCAAACAGCAATGTTTAAAATAATTCCACACAATACATTTGGTGAAGGACATTTGACAGTAAGCAATGTACGTTTCTCGCTATTTTCAAATAGAAAATTATTGTTAAACACTGTTATTATCACAAGCTTGGACAGGATATTATAATATTACTGGGTATATTTTGGGCTACATTTACCACACTGGCAGCCTTCGTTATATATATATATATATATATATATATATATATATATATATATATATACTACACTTGTAACAAGACTTGGATTCTATCCGTTGGACAGAAAACCATAAATTTTACCATCCCCAAAATATACATTGTTGACTGATTTGGTATATTCAAAAAGAGTCTGAGAGGGAATCAATGATAAATACATGCATGAAGTTTATTTTAGAAATATCTAATGTATATTTTCATCTGATGGTTCAACCTTTCACGCTCAAATAACCCCAAGGCGCCAAGATATAAACTGTCTGCCATGTTTTTATATATACACTCTCTTCCATTGAAAATATTGCTGCTGAGGATTGTAGATAATACCAGTTCTCATAGTATTCTCAATGTCAGCAGATGTTCTTCGCACGGATCAGGCATGGTGCGCCTAACCCGCTTCAGAAAACCTGTTGACTCAGTCTTATTCAAACTAGAAAGGAGTTGAACTATTGTAGTAGAAATGTATTTTATTTCTAAACTAGGCAGTGAAAAAACAACAACACCGTAGAAAACCTATGTCCGGCTTTGCATTGTCTGTATGTATTGTTTGTTTGTGTCGATATATTTAAAAGTTTTATCAGAAAAATGTAACTGCACTCCTACGCCTAGAATTACGTACAGCTGTGCCATGTTTGTGCATAAATGATGCTCAAATGTAACGTGGAAGTGCCCTTACGTTACGTAATTATTATTCTTGGAAGTGTAATTTGCCTATACCAGAAAAGAGGGTCACCACACTGTGTCCAAATGTTAGGTAATTTGTCAAAACGACGTCAATTGGGCAAAAACCACCTACAACATTGTTGGGATAAATATACATGTCTGTATCATAATGGGTCGATGTGTATATCACTTTTTGATACAGCAACAAATCCGAAAAGGCTCGTGTATATTTTTAAGCATAGATTTGTGTTTATTTACATGCCATGGTACATTCACTGATTATATATATATATATATATATATATATATATATATATATATATATATATATCTCAAGTCCGTATCAAAAAAAAGGTTTTCGTATGTTGCTCAGCTGTCATTCTTTGAACTGCTTTTACAGACAGGTGTGCGAGACCATGTTGTTGTAAGTATTATATTTTTTATTGTTGACACTTTCCTAGTGCATTCTGTAGTGTGGACGTCTCATTCTATATGTTTGTGGCTGCTGATAATGAGGAGGACGAAGCTGGTAACTTGGACAAATATGATGCAGAGGAATGACAAAGAAATAGAGTCTGAATGAGGGTGGAATACTCCCTGCTCCCAGCATTTATCGGCGCAATGCTACCCGCGCTTAGAAATTACTAGCATAACACCCTTTCCCCGCTTCCAAAAACTGTTCATGGTTTCTACCTGCTCCTACAAATTCTGAGGTTGATGCTGCCTGTTTCCAGACCAAAATAGGCCGTTTGCTCCCTGCTCCCGGACACCCCTTCCAGAGTGACAGAAAAGCATTGAATTTGAATGCAGAAAACGTGCCCTCACATTCTGTACTGGATAAGTACGTACACGCACCGTTTACATCTCTCCTAATTTTGGCAAGTAAGTCTGCAACTATATGTAACACAATAACTGAACCTGAATAATGACTAAAACGTGATTATTTTCAAAGACTTAGAAGGCAATTAAACACAATATCACTTGAAACGCATGACAAAAATCACCTTTCACACTGCATATCATACGAACACACACGTAACATCTACTTGACTCCAATACTGTATAATCATAAATATTCTCGAGCATAATTTTTCGAATTGGCCTCAAAAGAGGTTTTCGTGAGTTTCATTTTCCCGAAATGCCACCACCAAAAGAATTAATTGATTTTTTCATTTTTGAATTTTAGTACTATGAAAAATATATTTTGTGTTGTGACTTTTATAGATTTATTTTTATTCTGCCTAAGTTTTCAAGATATTAATTTCCCGAATGTGGTCTACCCGGGAAAATTCGTGATTATTTATCCTTTGCAAGAATTTGTGTTTATACAGTGTGTGGAATATTATGGAAGCCGAATTTAGGGCGGTCATTTTACCTGGGTTGTACACGTATTCACTTTTTGTCCTATCTCTTCACTAATATACATGCCAGTAGTTGATTCTTTATATAGATTTTTGTGTGACAGTTTTAAATAGATTGCTGTCTCTTTCCATTTTGCTCGGTCTTTCTTGGGTTGTCAGAAGTGTGGAAGTATTGTGTTACATGCATTTTAGAAACTATTTACTGTAGTTGTTCCTTCGAAAATTTCAAGCAGCATTTTATGCTCGTATCCATGCATCCATCTTCAGGAAAATGTGCAAAAAGGTCACAGGCGCTCAACTATACATAGTCGTGTTCGTGTTTGGCATAGTGCTTGGCAAATATAACAATGTAGAAACATAGGTCTTTGCAATTATAAGTAGAGAAATGTGAATTTGCGTTTCATGAGAATAAAAACTGCAGAATGAAATCCCAATGTCAATAGTTGTAAGAAGGTATTTGCATTTGCCGTTTTAACACACACACACACACACAAACACACCTATATATATATATATATATATATATATATATATATATATATATATATATATATATATATATATATATATATAGCTACAAAAAACGCACAAGCCAAATTCCAGTTTGCCACACATGTATCATGGCCTTATTCAATAGCGGTCATACCAATCCGAAATTGTTGTAATTGTAGCATAGTATATCAATAGTTCACACAACTTCGCATTACATGGTCTCTGTGCTAATAAACTATGTGGATAAATACGGTATGTGTATCGGTGATCGCGCAGATACTTGCATTGGTGTCTTGCAAAATATCAATCTGTTGTACGTTTAATATTGTTGAATTTTGGCCAGACTATCGTTGTGGTTTGATGACATTTCTCGCGTAAACTACGAACATCCATGGGGTATCGAAACGTGAAAACTTAACCAGTTTCACAATAAGACAACTGTGCTAGATATCGTAAGGTATTAGGTGATGGTTTGACGCGTACAAAACTGTACCACTTGGCAACAATTTTGTCGGCCGCAGCAAAATTGATACAGTGTACACAAGATAAAAATATGAACACTAATTAAGCATGAAGACCATCGTCAGTCCACTGAAATGCATAGTTTCATTAAATGTGTCCCACATTAACACACGCTGAACCACAACACATTCAAACGTGTATTGTCCTTGGTCTTGCCTTTAATAACAGCAGTTTTCTAACACCTGTGACTTGTACGTCATTATAACAATTGTCATGCCCGCGATACCTCAATACTGTATACAAAAAGTCGTCTGATAAATCAGCATCTTACAGGGCGTATCAATAAGCCAATGTTTTTTTTTTGATAAGTTGTGACATTCGTGTTCCATGTAGCCGTATGGTAAATGTATACTTCCTGTTGAAATTAAGTCATCATTTTGGAAGCAGGTTCAATTTACCCAGGTGAATAAATATGACACTTACGCTTACACGTCACAAACATAGGAGGCATCCGTACAAGCAGGGGAATTTGTATGATGTGAATGAGATAGCGGGTAACCGCCACCCGGCACCTGCTAACCTGCCTTGCAAATTTGGAAATGCCTACTCCAAAATATGTCACTTTAGGGGCTCCCCATTCCAAAGTAAGTCACTTGAATGGATACTCCTTGCACAGTAGGTCACATCGAAGGACCGACGATGTGGAAGTCCGCCACTGGCGCCAGAATGGGCACCCATCACGGAGCAGATTTTGCGTCGGCATCTGTCTGCTTCAAGAATATCTTTTAATTCTATTTTGTTATTCAGTCCCTGCGACCTGGCGAACCAGTATAAAAAGGTACCCGACTAAACTAGTTATATACCGAATAAACGATTATTCTCCATATGAACAAATCTCCGTTACATGGCAGATGATGGTCTAAAAACACGAGCAAACTACATTGTAAATTGAGTTACGCGACTCAGGTGACCTCTTGCGTCATATAATACTGACACTACGCACCAGAACAGTGCGATAAGTGGTGCACCCTTGTTTTCCGATGGATTGAATTTCTGTATGGTACCAGATGTGGCTGGTTCTAAAATTATCTCATTATCAGTTGATTAAAAATGATATTAGTGACAGGCACCATTTGATTAATTTTAGTAGGTTCAGACTTCAATCTTTTGAATAAAACTCTGACTATCATTCCTTATTGGCGCACTCAAGTCAGTTCCAAATTGTTCAAATTGCCGACATAGCCCATATCCAACAACTGAAGCCATTGGTCCAATACCTTGCCCCATGTAGCTCGCTCTCTTAAATACAAGGCAACAGCAAATGACGACTACATTAGTTTTGTAACTTGAAGTAGGAACAGATATTGTCATTCATACTGGTTTCAGTGTATTTGTACCAGTTTATACATACACCAAGGAACAACATGCCGACATGAGTTGTCAAACAAAAATAAGACAGGTGTGCTACATATGGAGATGACACTGCACCTGCATGTATCTACGGAGCGTGCCGATGTATGATGTGTAGGTCTATGCCTATCTTTCATTTAGCCCTGTCGTTAAAAATGAATAGAATATAAACAAAAAGAAAGATACCGCAAATGTTTTCCTTTTGAACTGGATATGTCGCATCAGACTTACGTTTATCGAAAATTAAAATCACCATTTTTGGTAGCAGGTCGGCTTTACCGGTGGTGCATATATATGTCACTTACGGTTAATCCAAACAAAAAAGAACGGAGAAGCCATGCGTAAAAGCCGGATAATTGTCCAATGTAAATGCGATGGCGGGTAACCGTCATTGGGCACCTACTTGCCTGCCATGAAGGACAGGATGCCAATCCAAAACATGTCACTTCAGCGGGCTCCCGTTTTCAAAGTATGTCACTTGAATGGATACTCGTTCCAGAGTAAGTCACATCTAGAAATATTAATCATACTTGGTCACATCTAGAAATATCAATTGTGCATAAAATCAAGTCTTAAAAAGTTATGGTCGTGCTGTTCCAAAGACAGCAGCTGGATGATGTCATATGTTTAGAGAAATACTCCCTATTTACCACAAATGTTGGCAACGCCTATGGTTTTTTCGCCAGTGTACTCCCGAATCATGACGGCTGCTTGTCACCGTTACCTAGTGACAGAGTCTGAGGTTTTGGCGGGAAATTAATAGGCATGCCTCGTATTGTTGCCTTCTGAAGTATTCAGCTGGTACTATCCTGAAAATACCATAGTTAAAGTTGTTTTCTTTAATGAGGACCATGGCAATTTAATACCATCTCAAATGTGTCACATTTTATTTTCCGCCTTACCTTCCATTCCTTCTTCGATCAAATAAGTCACGAGATTTGCTGAATTGTTTGGGGTTTTTTTTTTGAATGCCGGTGCAAGATATATGTTCATGATAAGGATGCCTAATTACAAAGAGGTAAATTGCATATTAAATTAATCACAGGCACATGTTTTCTGTGCAGTCCATATATCGCCTTTCATGTAAAGTACAAAGTACAAGTTACCATAAAAGAAGAAAAGATGGCACTAGTTGCATTCACACACACACACACACGCGCGCGCGCATATATATATATATATATATATATATATATATATATATATATATATATATATATATATCTCAGATAATCCACCGGATGTGCAGTTCATACATCGTGTGGGGCATGATGCGCAGAGTACATGTTCGAAATCACTTCTAGTCATTATAAGTGTACATATTTTCAGTTAGCGTCCTGCATGTATACCGTTGCTACCTATCAGAGGAAGAACATGCCTGAAGATACCTATGTAGATGCATATACCGACCTCACACTTATAATCATTAAACAAATTTATATATTGAATATGGAACAGAACATTGGGGAGAGTGTGTGTTTGTGTGTGTGTCTCTGTATGTCAAACATGATGTTATTCAATACACTATGGCCTTCTTAAATGTTATACAATTATGATCAATAGGCCAGTATTATGCATCTATATTCTGTTCACCTCAACACATATACTAGTGAAACATGATGACCTATTCAAAATAACCAGCATAGTTAAACATAGTCGCAACATCTGTATTACATAGCGCAATGTAAAGTACTTGTACATTCCCAATATAGCCTAATAAAGCAGCAGAAATAAAACTTACTGACACTTTCAATAAGTACATATTGCTCTAAAACTGTCTCTTGTGGAACCTTTCCTCCAAATTTGGCTTAACGAAAAGGAAATGACCCAGACTAAAGTGGCAAAGCAGCATGGACTACATTTCGAATTAAAAGCTTCCTATTTGGTAGAATAATTGATTAGTGGGCCACAAGCGGATAGCCCACTAGCAACCTACTCAGCATTTATGCATACTGAACTTAGCAACCCACTGGCCGGCCACTCATGCAAGGTTTAAAGTGCAAGCCGCCCGCCAGTGACTCACTATGTATAGATAATTAGTGGGTGCTTAACTGGATGCCCACTTACATCCCACTAATTATTTATGCATAGTGGGCTATTGCCGGGAAGCACGTTGGTAGCCCATATATATGTGCACATCTGGAGTGGGCCGCTTGGTCGCCCATCATTTTGGCAAAATCAGCCTTTTGGCTACCCATGGGTTGCCTGGAGGCGACCCTACTTTCTAGCTGTATATTTCGCAAATGGGTCGCATATCATTTGTGTGCTGTGTTTCGACTCCTTTATGAATCAAATGTCATTTGCTCTCTGTAGCCATCTACAATTTGGCACAATGTGCATATATGCCCAGGGCGTCCTCACAAACAAGTAGAGTACGTACATGTCTGAAAGGCAAGGCGTAAGCCTGGTTTTTCTGGTCAGACACTGCAACAATCGCTGCAATCTTGAGCTCGTTGATAAATATAGCTCAAACATATGCTGTACACCACCTACTGGAAAACACACTGTGAAAAGTATATGTGTGTATACCTTAAGTTGTAAGGGTAATTACGATACACAGATAGCAATGTTCTTGCAAAACCAAATAATGAGTACATCAGGCTGGGGAAAACAAATATCTGTGTGTCTGACTTACGATCTACCAGCATGCCAACAACCCGATGCTTTGAAAATAAAATAAAGTGTTGCTAATGGTGAACACGTATTGTTGGCTAGACCGTTCAAGATGTATGGCCTTAAATATTAAGCCCTTTGAACAACAACACACTTGTTTCTTGTTTCATTAGGCTTTGTGAGGGAGGCTAACAATATCGCGTCAATAAATGGTTGCAATTCAATTGGCACGGATCTGCAGCTCTGAAGCAAAGAGGAACAACACCAAAAATTAGTTTCCATCATTTTAAAAGTTACAAAATTGCTTAATGAAAGATAGTCTTGTAAGGCAAGATTGCAAATGGACGGCCGTGAATTAAATTTTGTTTCTGATGTTTGAGATATGTCCGATGCTCATTTGATTCTCTGTCAAAGCAGGGAGTCGCGAAGCCCTTTCTTCAGTCCTTTGTCAAAATTAGCACATGAATTCCATGACACCTTAACTGCCTACACAGATGATAAAGGCTTATATTTCAATCTGTGTGTTTGTTTTTGTTTAAGCCTATCCATCAAATCCTCCGTTGCATTCATGTTGCCAATATGATGTGGGGGTCGTCGTCCCAGACGTATCTGCAAAATGTGTTAATTGAACTTTCATGATTTTTTTTTATACCAGTAGGAATCCACCTGATGCTATTGACATGACATTTATTTTTATCTTCCAACTGCAATATACTTCTTGTGTTCAAGCTGTATTGTGGGTGGCGACAAGGATGCCTTCAGACAAACAGCCAACCAGCAGGACTTAATTTTGCAGATCTGCTTCTTATGCTCCACAAATGGAATTTTTATGGTTTACTGATAAAACAAACTGTAGGTCTTAAAATTAGGACAATACATGTACATCTGTCTGTCTGTTTGTCTCGCTCTCTCCGTCTCTCTCTCTCTCCATCTCTCTCTCTCTCTCTATATATATATATATACTGCTTATAAATAAATATATATAAGGTGCGTATAGTGCTACAGAAAAAATTTCGCGTCTGCTTTATGAAAATCATAGCATGTGTTTGGATTTGCTATCTGTCTGCAGATTGTTGTAATGAAAGATTATCTATATGACCGAGAGGTTTAAAGGTCAACGTTAAAATGAGACAATCACCACAAATCTGCTATGGATACAGCTAAAATCCCAAAGGCCCTCATCCAAAGAAAGATGGGGTAAACATGTCGAAGTGTGTTGTGAGATATGTGTGCTTTTCAAATGGTGTTGATGTTCTTTACATGTAAGTTCGTCTAACTGGTGTATTATACAAATAGTCCATTAGTGAAGGTTTGGGCGAAGAAATAAGACGCAAGTGTGAAGCGAACAAACCGTTCATTTGTTGCTGTAGGATCTGCCGGTTGCAGATAGATCTATGTGTGCTGTAAATAAATCTCTATGTTGTGTAACAGTGAAAGATCTATGTGTGTAAGTATAAATTTCTTGCGTAGGAGGTGCCTCCATGATACCTGTTATTAGTGAAAAACTTTGATACTGTTTCCACTTTTGATGACATTTCTATCGGAAACTTGTACGGTCCAGGGAAAGGACGGGGTGGTATTGAAGCAAGTAAAGGCATTGTGGTAGTGTCAATTTGTTGTAGATGTATTTTTGAAATGTACATTTAATGTTGATATGGTATTCAAGTGTGCGGTTGCTCTAGATGTTTTTGCACATCTGACATTGAATGTGCCCTTGTAAATATATTATCGCCGTTAAGTTTGTTTGTGTGTGCATTATTGACGTAGACCTATCGTAGATTCGTTGTGAAATATGGTAGAACTGTTGTGAAAGTTGTCTGATGTATTGCTGTCATAAGGATATGTGCTATTTGTTCAAAGTGGGCAAGCACAAATAATGACTAGTTTGTCACAATTTGCACTAGCTGCTGAGGCGTTACATAAACTTTGTAGCTCTGGGGCTGTGGTGTTAAAACATGAGTGACGGTCAACTGTTTATTACCATTGTGGAGGGTGGGTAAGGGGTTTCCCGTACTGGCATACTGGGTTTTTTTATTTACCGTACTGGCGTACTGGAAGCCCTCTTGTTTTACGTACTTCGTACTATCCAAAATTTTGAAAGATTTTTATTTTCCGTACAACGTACTCTGGAAGAATAATTACCTATATACCAGCGTACCGAACCCCCCCCCCCCCTTCATTATGCGTAGCACTAACAAGCGCTAATTAAATGGTTAAATATCGAATCAAAAGGTTGAGTGTTATCTCCGTCGTCTGTTTAGCATTGTCGCCGGTGTATTGTATATTTTCTTCGATCTTCACGTCCACAAACCATAACAACTATAACATCCGATGTTGTCCATCTTGGATAAAAGACCTTGTAATCAGGGCCCGCTTTAATCTGGTAATTTCAGATGACGGGATTTTATCTGTTAACTCAATAATATTTAGTAGCATATATTATACGCCTATTTACCTGAGAATTGGTAACAAGCGGGTCAGCATAAAAACACCAAGGCAGTGTTTATTAACGAAAGTAAACATGATAATTGTAAGGCGTTTGGTGCCTCACGCGCGCGCACACACACACACACAGAGAGAGAGAGAGAGAGAGAGTTATATATACACTTACGTCTTGTGTGGTTTATGGACAGAATTGTAGTCTTCACACCGTCTGGTGGGCAGTTGGTCGGTCTAGGCAATTGAAAAATGCCCATAAACCATGTTGATGTGAAATTCAATGCCCTCCCTAAGGGGTTTCAGAAACGTACAAATTAGCAAATCTGCCCAGATATCATGTGAAGCTTTAAGCTCCCAGAAACTGTGGTGACCTATACTTAGTATATGCTGCCCACGGTCCGGTTTGCATGGGCATGATCCACAAACCAGTTGTAGGACCTATGCCATTGTACTTTTTTTGTAGGCAGTGTATAATTGCCCATTAACCACCCAAGACGGTTATATATATATATATATATATATATATATATATATATATATATATATATATATATATATATATATATATATAATATAACATAATTGTTAAAATAAAGCTCATGTCGTTTTTTTAATCAATGCATCATTTATCCCTTGGTAAATTACAAATTACAAGCCATGGTTACATGCTTGCACATAAATTCTGAGATAATTTGAACCGCTCCTGCAGTTGTAATTGACATGAACCACCTTTCGATAAGATCTTATAATTTTTAGTGTATCTAATTTTTCCAAATTGGGCTTTTTGTCCTTGGGGGCAGGTTTTTCATAATGATGAATCAAGTAATTTACTGTCGTATGTATTGGTTATGGAATCTCATCAGTTTTGTTGAGCATTATTGTACCCAGACTACAAGTTACTTGTTTAAATGCATGTATAATACAGAGAGTGGACTTAAACACAGCAGGCTTTAGGTCGTCATTTGAAAACACGAATCTACTTTAGTCCTCCGATCAATTTGGAATAGCATTCTTCTTGAACTAATTAGGGGGATGATGGGTTCAATTTTTGCAGTAAACGGATGCTTTCAAAAGTTATTGCACTGAGAGGGAAGCAGCAACATTCACACGGGCCCAGGTACGGTTAGGAAATTGCTATTGCTCTCACAGCGCTCTTCTGATCAATGATTAAGGGTCTCCTCTATTGGCTTTATATCTAAAAGTGTCCGGCAGATAAATTCAGTCTGGTGCATTTTGTGGTTCAAATAGTAAAAATGATACAATGAATTAAGGTCATGTAAAAGTCAGAAGTTATGCAAACTACAGCTTATTGAAGCATTCTGTTGCTAGTCACAACATAAGTACTGCTCGTCTGGATTATTGTGATAATTCTAGGCTCCACTTCCTTACACAAAAACGTTTCATTTATGTAACAGCATCCAACTATTTCCAGAAAATAGGAAATTGTTCAGATCAACAGACTTCCTAGACAACTTTGCGTACACTGCTCTTCAAACACACCGAACAAATTTGTGGACGCAGTAACCAACTTGTCACGAAAAGATTTTTTGCACTGAGCATGTTTAAAATAGCAACTGTTTTCTACTTGAAGGTTTTGACGTCCAAGAAGGTAATGTAGTTTATAGTTTTATAGTTTGTATATATATATATATATATATATATATATATATATATATATATATATATATATATATATATATATATATATATATCATGTTTGAGGATGGATTTTTATTTTATAAAGTGAAATTCGAAAGTGGTTACTCACTGTAGATCACATGACCTGAACATTGTTGCTGGTAAATGGTGACACCCCTGCATCCGTGAGGTAGTGCACTAATACTTAGACAATATCAAATGTGCTCGAGGGATGTTTGATTATACGTTAGACGTAACGTGTAAGAACTGCGACGAACATAAACAAACACGGCACACCATGTTGGCGTTAAAAGTAGGCCTAGGGCATGTTTGCGATTAGTACCAAACATAGAATAAACAAAATTTTACATGGCTGAGAGTAAGTTATTATTTTTCTCTCACTCGCGATCGTTGTGGTGGGGAAAACATAACTCGTGACCTGCGGCCACTCGTGATTTTCTTCACCAAAACAGCGATCCCTCGTGAGCGAAGAAGAGTAACTGACTGTCAGCCATTTAATATTTTCCGCCTCTGTCTCTCTGCATATATATATTGGCCTAATATTTTATGAAATCGTTTCAACAGTGATGATTCTGAAACTATCTGATCTGAAGCTACACTGTGATTAGAATAACCAACCACATGCATATAGTTTACTTTGTCGAAATTTGTTAGGGAATCAATTTTGTTGAGTGGATGGGGGTTTTCCTATTTAAAAACAAAAAAGAAAAAAAAAAAACGTTTTAAAACAATACATGGAATATTTTTTCTTGGTTATGCTTATATTGTCAATTAAGCAACAAATATAGGACAATCATCAGTCAAAGGTACTTGTGTTTGCAATTTCCAATGATTAACAATTATTATGCCTCGTGGTTTGGTACTTTCCCGGAAGTGCGAACAAAAGCATTGTGCTTTAACGCTTTATGTAATGGAAAATAAGCCGATGGGAACATAATCATCCACCACCAAAGAGAACGGCGAAGTATTCAGATACTTCAATCATGTGTTAATTGATCAATGTAATTCAATCTCAAACAGTGGATGGTAAGGTTAGCATTAGCGTACATACTAGCCAAGTGAGACACGAGTAATCCCCTTGTTAATTAATTGATAGTAGTTTTTTATGGTTATCATTTTGTAGTTTCGTCACTATCTAGTCTGGGCAGTCTACACCAGAAGCAGACAGTTCAATGTAGCATAAGAGGATAGGATAAAGGTTGTACTTCAGTTAATTTAAACTCCGCCTACCAGTAGAAAATGCTTTTTAGAAGCCGGAACTTGAAGACGTGCGTTAGATTAACCGTCTGATCCTTGAGCAATTATGAAAATCGAATTTCACACCAACAGTTTATATTATACAAAATCATTATATGCGTCCGCTTGTAACTGTAAACAACTGCCGAAAGTCCTCAAGTTTACAAAAATAACCAGGAAAAATGAAAATTGATGTTTGAATTGCAAAGAATCAGCATAGAATAAATAGAGCTTTCAACAGCGTTCTGCTAGAGCATGGACTGCAGACATTGTACATTACTCGGGCCAACTGCAATCGGCGCCCAGAAACTGGTGATATTGCAGCTTGATTTATTCCAGTCTTGATATTTATCCTTAACCAGATGTCTGGAGCGACATGCAATCTATTGCTGAGATGGAAGGAACGAGTAATCTGGATGTCGGTAACACGCCGTCATGGGTTCCAGCATCTGCACGTACTTTTGCACTACATTCCTTTATGCCCCGGTTTTTGTTTATCTCTCGTAACAAAGCAATATGTTTCATTTACTTAATTTATTTTTCTTTCCATTAATTCTAATGAGATATAGCCTTGGAGCACCATAGAACACAGGCTGTTAGCACTTGGTTACTAGGTATATACTATTTAAAGTGCAATTAGATGGTCAATTGATGATATAATAATGGAATACATAAATGACCATGCGCAGATGTACACAATACTCTGACATTATCAGTGAAAAAAGAAACGAGAGCATAGAGGAAGTAACTGACCAGGCTAGCTGAAGGCCTATTGTTCCCAGTTTGTGCAGATCAACTACAGTGGATATGTATACATATCTCGTGAGTATTTTATGCAAGGTGAGGTTTATGCATGCAAACCAGACCACAGGAACTTCATTTTGTTCCAATTTTAAAAACAAAACTAGAGTTCGTTTTTGGTGGGAAAATGGTAACTCACACTGAGTCATTTAAAATTATATTTATTATATGTTTAATTGGATATTCATGGAGAAATATATGCCCTAGGCCTACTTTCAACGCTGACCTGGTGTGACATATTGATTTACATTCGTCGTAGTTGTTTCACGTCACGTGTGACGTATAATCAAACCTCCCTTGCGCACATTTGATTTTGTCTATAATATTAGTGCACCACTTCACCGATTCAGGCGCATCATAATTTAGCTATATTGTACTGTAAACTTATTTTATTTGTCCTGGCCCCCTTTTGTACAATGGATGACTAATATAATGGGTTTTGCAGACACGGAGCGACATACATAAGTATATATTATACAAAACGCACAAAACAGTACAAAAATAATATTACCAATTGTAATCTTATATCAGATTGAAATTGATAATAATAACACATCACATTATCATGACATCGTGACCTCAATACAGTTGAGTTCAAAGATGACCCTGTAGTAATATGAGCGGAAGAAGAAAAAAAGGACTAGGTTAAGATGGACCATATGGAGGGGAAAGAAAATTGTGTTATCAATCATCTGGTTTTAGTAAATTTCTGAACTGCTTCAGATATCTGAGTATTTGCCACACCAGATGGTTCTCCGCTACCAAAAAGAAAAATCTTTACCATCCTGTCTCTAGCTATGTGGATAACGAAATTCGGATGGACTCCAAGGGCCAATGTAGATAAAGTAAAATGTTAAAATTCGAATTATAATTTCCTACAGTGATAATGATGAATCAACAATAGCAAGGGCCAATTTGATAAGAGAATTATGCGTGATTCGTGATAAAAAATACAATTCAATATTAAGTGAAAATGAAGTAACCAATTTGATTTTATATCTTTGCACAGAATAAATAAATAATGCCACTGTGTCTCATGCCTACATATAATGTCCTTGTGTTTTGAATGATGGACCATGAACATTTATATATGGAGTCTGAGCTTTTTTTGCCTGAATGTGTACTTTGCGTACGATGAATAAAGACACACACACACACACACACACACACACACACACACATATATATATATATATATATATATATATAGTTTTTCCCTGGCTGCAAGAATTTTGGGCAATGCAGGAGGAAGAACTTTAAATCTTAATTTGAACAGAAGCATGAACACGAATGACTATGAAGGATGTTTCCCTTATGAAGGTCGTAGTTGAGTGCCGAGAACCCCAATCGTTACTGAGCGAGGCATATATTCAGAAAACGGTCACCATAGGAGTAAACCCCCGGGACATCGGCAGTCGAAAGTAATATCGCCTTCAGCTTAGAGCTAAGAAAAGGGAAAATAAATTTCTGATAGGAGAAGGTAGAATGTTCCATAACCGGATGGTATAGGGGAGAAACGAGTTGCTTTAGCGTTGGGTTCTAAACTTGAAAGGGTGTAAGGGGGTAGAATGACACAAAGAACGACCAGTGAAGGAAGGAGGTAAAGGGTGTATGGGGGTAGAATAACATAAAGAACGACCAGTGAAGGAAGGTAATGAGCTGGAAATGTAATTGGGGGTAAGCTAATTATATATTTTATAAAAGAGGATCAATTTGAAGTATTTACGACTGTATGAGAGAATTTACCATCCTAGCTTCTGGAGTAGTATAGTACGAGAAGTGTGTCGTAAGGTACCTGTAAATATTTTAGCCGTCCGAATTGAATCGATTCCAGAAGATCACCAAAACCTTCAGCTTACTTGTCAAAGAGAACACGACCGTATTCAAGAATGGGTAGAATCATAGAGAAATAAAGTTTGGTCAAAGCTTTGCACGGAATTTGCATTTGAACCTGCGGTGGAGTGCTATGAGCTGACTAGGTGCGGGTGATGTGAGCATGCCAGGATAAATTACTGCTGAGGGTAATGCCAAAATGGGTATGTACGTTGGCTCCAGGAATAACTGACTGACCACAAATGACTGGTGGGTGGTAAGGTTTGGAAACTTTGGCTGAGAAAACAACAGGAAGAGATTTAGTGGCATTAAATGACTCGTCAAATATTACCCGGTTATGGATGGCAGAAAGATTGGTATTTAAGTGATCAGAAGATTCCATGGGATTTTGACTTATTTCCAGCAAACAGGTGTCCTCAGCAAAAAGTCTGACATCGCAACTAATGTTATCAACAAGGTCATTCACATAAGCCAAAAAAAAAACAAAAAAAAAAAAAAAAAAAAAAAAAAAAAAAAAACCGGGAGTGGGTCAAGTATGGATGCCTGTGGAACTCCAGCTTCAAGTGGCAACCAGCAGAAAGTTTCACCATGGATGACTATATTTTGGAGGCGATTTAATAGATAACTCTCAATGCAGTCATTAAGGTGATCAGAAATGCCAAGACCAGGAGGCCACACTTTGTCGAATGCCTTGGATACGTCTAGGAAAACCACCCTGGCTTCCTTGGAATGCTCCACATCATTATTAAGTTTATGAATGATATAAACAAGTTGATTAATAGTGGTGTCGTATGCCTTGAAACCAGAATTTTCAGTGGTGAGGGGATTATTTTCAAAGAAGTATTCATGAAGGGCATTGAAAACCAATCTTTCAAAAACTTTGGAAACATCGCAAAACAGGGAGATCGGGCGGTAAGTACCCTTTAACTGTCTGTTGGACGTTTTTAATGCAGGACATGTGTTGGATTTCTTCCACGAATTCGGGAATGCATAAAGACTGAGTTACAGTTTTATAGATTTTGGCAAGTGGCTTACAGATGGAAGACGCAGTATGCTTAAAGGGGTACTGCGGTGATAATTTACAATTTTTGTGTCGTTTCATATAATAAATGTGAACCAATATCAGAAAATGCAAACTTTATTCCCTACTGGATAAGCAGATATCAAGTTTTCTTAGATATGTAAATGAGGGGTTGTGATGTCATCTGGACTAACTGCTCCAGCTAATGCAATGACAGCTGAGTGAAACTCTGACAAAAGCATGGAAACCTGACCAAGTACACATATTCCACTTTTACTATGGATGAAGCAGTGTGTATAGATATAATCAAATTTACTAAACTGAGATATTTACTCATTTAATGAGGATTAATAAGGAAAGAAAAATGCAGAAATCAATATACACAAGCTAACAGCTCCTGAGGTTGTGTAATCAACTACTGAAGCAGGTGTCAACTAATATACCACACTGATAAGATCAAAGGGGGTGATTAACAGAGTACACAAGTCATTATGATATGCCTGCTAATGTTGTGTATCTCAGCTTGGTGCCCCTCAAGGTTTGTGTATTATTTATGGAGGGTAGCCCAGGTGACATCACACATCAGAACACCTACTGGAAATATAAAATAGCTCTAACTAAATACCTGTTTGAGAAAAAATGTTAAAAATTTGTCACATGAACACCTAAAATGACCATTAATGACTAAAAAAAGTAAAAACTTTCACTGCTGTTCCCCTTTAAGTGATGTGTTTCCTATGTTGTCTGGACCAGAGGCAGAGGTAAGCCTTAGGGAGGAAAGGACTTCGTAGACGCTGTTGGCATCAAAGGTAATTTTTTATTCGGGCATCAGTGTGATAAGCGAGATCGGGGAGAGATTTGTAACAGTGTTTAGGTCAAGTGATCTACAATGAGTCATTGCTTTGTATTTGTGTCTTTTTGCCCAGAACCACTTCCTAGTGGTCATTACCCTATTCCGCAGTCCGAACTCTTTACTCTCTATAAGCTAACCTGTCCCTGTCTAACCTTTATACATATGGAATTACTATTGTCCATATAGCACACGTCCCTCTGTAAAATTTTGACATAGGCTATATCAGCCTAAACAAATTAAAGGGTCTTCAGCGGTTATCTACCCAACATGTTTAGGAGCCTATTATATTTCACTCTAAAAAATTACAATCCACCCCCAAACATAGAATAGAAATTTTGTTCTGGTAGCTGCTGCGGCTTAAACCGCACATCAGTCCCAGATGTTTGATTCATAAACACCATCGATGCCACATGAAGGAGACCGAGCCAGTGTTGATGCTAACCAACTAAGTTCGCTGTGTGGGCGTATCATAAGACTGTAAGAGAACGAGAGCATTGTTTTAATCCAAGTTGTAAATATATACTCAGTAATATCGTAGGGGATTCCATCTGCAATATACAGGGATCAAACGATACATTTGACTCACAAATCACAATTTACTTTATCGTTTATAATCCATTGAACAGACATCTATTTTAGTAATGTTGACGCATAGCAATACGGACACTTGTAAACTGCCAAGAAAAATAGAGCTTGAAAACAATAATCATATACACGGCATGTTCTGAACTGACATGCAACATTGCAATATTTACCACAGTGTTCTGATTTGAACGGAAAAAAATATCGCCTTGCTTGCCCTGGTCGATCGAAAGACATACAACCGAAACGCTCGTTCAGTTTACCATGGCATCATAGTTGTACCCACAAATAGCCATATCAAGCGTCATATGTAGCACGAGTCGACTGCCTTATTTGTTAAGAAACACAACGGTGGTCCGGCATGTCGTAATTTTATCGTGCTTCTCAAAGACCGTACCGATTGTTTTCTGTCATGTGATGTTATAACTGCGTGAGCATGCAATTTATACAAGTTAAATAAATAAAACATCAGCGATACACCTCTTCCATTGTACTGTTTTCTGCGTACTGTATATACACTGTGTGTACTCTGTATGTTTTTTCAGAGCCCATAAATTAGTACCGTAGTGTGCTGCCTGGGCAATCCAATTAAAATAAATATGCTCAAATCGAATCAAATCTCTTCGATGCCCGATCCTAAAACACTCAGTTATCCTCTCACAAAATATTAAACAAACAGGAGAAAGTGTATAATGAATTTATCAGGTTGATTTCCTTTTGTCAAATCAACAATACTCGTTGGACACAAAGGTCTCTGCCACCTTTCAAGCACCACCCGAATATTTTTTTAAACACATCAATCTTGTGATCAGAAGGTAATCATGCTGCTCTGAAAAACCATTTATTTATTTATTAATTTATTTATTTATTAATTTATTTATTTATTCATTTATTTATTTATTTATTTATTTATTTATTTATTTATTTATTTATTTATTTATTTATTTATTTATGTCGAAACGTCATCTTAGAGAACAAAACATTTACTTTCTGAAATATAACATGTGTGTCGTCAAATATAGATATTCATTACGTAAGGAAATTTTCAAAAGCTCACAGCAAAATGTCCCAAACTTCCAAAGAAACGTCATCGCCGTATTCCACTGAAAATGTATACACTTGCTTCCTTGACAACAGCAAAGGAATTGAGATATGACGATCCATATATTACTAATTCCTGAAGACACTGTGAGGAGGAAACAGCTTATTAAACGTGTAAGAATGTTGTTACTAAAGCGAATTGTTAGCATGGTGTAACTGATATTTATATAAGCACCATTATCCATGACACTGTCCAGTCTAAAGCTGACATAATTTGCTTTTATCCATGTAATCGACAATCTGTTCAAATATAATACAAAAAAGTGTATGTTCCAGGTGAGGATGATTGTATCAAATCAGACATGCATCTGTCACGGTGTCCGTTAAACGACACTGAATAAATGGTTTGGGACTTAAGATACACATTGAAGTGTTGAAGCCATTTAACACATCTCACCTGTATGTGGAATAATATTGACACTTTCCTGCTCAAATTGTGCAAAAGCGCCTGGATCTAAATTGCCGTCTGTTTTACACTTTTAAATTAAATTTGATGTTTGAAGGGGACATTTTTACTAGGCATTCATATACCAGTGGATCTTTGGTCTCATGACATTGATGACCTAACGGCAACAACTTGTAGCTAAGGCGGAAACATCGAATATTTTTGCAAGAGAGAATCCCATAGAAGCCAAATATGAGATTGTGCATTGAGCTTTTAATATGCGACTGTGCATTTGTGAATATCATGGTGTCCTTTGCCTTTTCCTTCTTAGATGGCCACAGGGCAATCAGCTTTCTTTTAGGCGCCAAACCCACGTCAGATAAAGTTGCTGACCGGGGGCATTCAGTCCTTATATGCTCGTCTATAATTATCGTTCAAATTTTCTCTCTCTTGACGAGAAATTAAAAACAATCGTTGCAGGACATGGGCACTTGAGAGTAGATTGACAAAGTAGAAGTTTTCAAAAGACAGCCAGCTCATTTGCAATATGACCATTCATGATCTCGTTTCAATCAGCAATATGACTCAACACCTAACTTGTGAATTTTTCCCAGATAACATCATAGCGTATGCTTCCCGGGATATCCCACAAAACCGATGATTTGACCTTTCTAGGACAAACCAAGATTGCGGTTATTTTTGTTTCAACTGTTTCAGAGACTGGCTCCAATTATTTACAGTGAACATTAATTGTCTTTTGAGTGTTTCTTTGAATACGATCAGCTGTAACAGCGCGTGGAGTCTAAGCATACCCAATTAAAACAGCATTGCAGCTGTTTAACTCTCTCACTCTCCTTGTTTCAGTGGTAACCATCAAAATTTGCAAAACAAAACAAAACAAAAAAAACAAAAAAAAAAAAACAACAACAACAAAAAACAAACAAACAAACAAAACAAAACAAAACAAAACAAAAACAAAAAACAAAAAAAAAAAGTTATCGGAAAAAGAAGTAAATGGTCTACCCCATTTTGTGCAACTGGTGTACAAAGAATCGCTGACAAACCACTAAAGCCCGCTTTGGGCTATGCCCAAACGCTCTGGTCTGGCTTTGGAAGGTAACTTCCTACAGTTGGAATATGAATAACGTTAATCGTTTTTATGGGTTACATGGCGACGTCAATGATGTTGTTTCCAGTTCAATTCAAGAACTACTCGAACTGGAAGCTTGGCATTACTTGTAAAGTCTTTTTATTTGACTATCTGGGCATGAGATACAACTGACCGTGGCCTTATTATGTTCAATGTACTAATTTTGATGTAAAAAAATCAACAGTCTTTAGTCGATCATTCTATCCTGTATAGGAAAGACTGCTCGCTCATTATGTGCGGCGTTTTAATTTTCTGTTAAATATTTAGACAATCATTACCTGAGCAAGCCATTTTACAGACATTTGATTGACCCTGCTGTAAATCAGTCACTGCACACAAGGAAGGCTGAGCACATGACAGTCACCGTCTTCTCGTATAAGGCAAATACACAGCAAAAGCTCATAGATGTATTACTATGTATTGATATTAAGCTTTTCTGGAATACGTCTAAAATCTGCCTTTTTTATAGTACACCATCAATGGGTGACGACATTTGTCAAGTGGGTTAAGAGGAAAATTATGAGCCTTTGCACTGGAACCTGAAGGATATAAACAATATGTTGATGGAGACAAGGGGTGAAAGTTGCCCCGATTAATGACTTGAATACGAATGTGTCGCTATGAAGTCAACCTCTCTCGCAAATGTTTCTTTCAGAAGCCCGACAACTAAATTTATATTTTGGTGCACATAAAAGGTATTTGTACTAATTACTTTACGTTCAAAATCCCCGGTTTATCATATTTTAAAAGCGCTCGAACTAATGTGCTTGGCAGCTGGCACGGTATCAGCCGAACCATTCGCCATTTAGCCCTCGAGTTTATATGGAGGTTAGCAACGGTACGTCTACAAGCCAATTCAGTACCATGCGCTGTTTGTCTGCGACTTTGAATACGCCATTTCATGGGTTACGTTTCTTTTGAACACTTTTCAGGTTTATTAGAAGAAAACTGCTGTGCTCAGCTTTAAGTGCCAATCTGGCAGGCCTTGAATGGTGATTTATGTTCATCCGCACATTTTTATGTTATACATTTATATACACGTGGAACGGGCTATCCTTTGAAGTATTTATCAGTACACCATTCACACCCGCGTGCTAGCACTAATTTGTAATATTTCACTGTACGTTTAGAAAATATATCAAAATGATATGAAAGAAAATTTAACTTATCTTACAAAGTGACGCGCGGCAGGGCACTTTGCAAAGAACTTGTGCTGGGAAATCCAAATGTATCAATTTGAAATACCACATATCTACCATGTCTATCCATGTATATATATATATATATATATATATATATATATATATATATATATATATATATATATATATATATGTGTGTGTGTGTGTGTGTGTGTGTGTGTGTGTGTGTGTGTGTGTGTGTGTGTGTGTGTGTGTGAGTGTGTGTGTGTGTGTGTGTGTGTGTGTGCAAACTTAGAATGTCTATTGTTTCCATAATAATGCTTGTATTTATTCCATGCGGTTTATCCATGAAAACAGTGAAATCTCTCAACTGTGGATACCACTGCGACTGCCAAAAAGTGTCCACAGTTCGCAGGTGTCCACAATGGACATGTGTTTTTGAAAGAAAATGGATCTTTCGGTCCCGGACATAACTGTCCACGTTATACAGGTATCCGCATTATAAAGGTGCCCACAAGGACAGGTTTAACTGTATATATATATATATATATATATATATATATATATATATATATATATATATATATATACATTCGTATATACATACAAACATATACACTACCTGTTTCAGTGCTCAGTTGCTGGACATTTATTGAGTGCGGATATGCTGTATTTTGATAGAAATCTTTTGAAGTTGGTCATTCTTTCAAGTCTACAACCACAAGCATGACGGCACTTCAACAGCGTTTTTTTTTGTATGAGAAATGCAGTTTTGAAATCATTATGACAATTCAGAGGACCTCAGTTACTGTCATGGTCAGGAGACAAGTGGTCACTTCAGGTATCACCAAACACTTTTGGAGGAAAGAAACGGTTTTTGTCCATATTATAGTGTCATCCTACGCACATGTCTGTGCGCCTCTATGTCTTTTTTCCAATTTGCGGTCGGTTCGTGTCGTATCAATATATATATATCATAACAAAGGCAATTAAACAGATCATTATAAAAATGTTAAGTATAAAATACAAAGTAATGCACTTGGCTATAGAGTTTCAATTTTAATCGTAACCGACATTTCTTTTGGCTTGCAGCTTGTAGTGACTATAACATGTTATTTTTCAGCATGTGCAAACATGTTCTGCGGGCTCTCGTAACATTTGTGCACACGTTTATTCACCTTTAGCCAAGAAGAATTAAAATGACCCAACTACGACATCCAAGTGGTATTTTGAGACAGAATATAAAAAAGGAGAAATATTCTGCCTGTGTTATCATTTTTATGTGGGTTACTGGATCGAAGGAAAAGGTCCCCCGTAATGTGACCGGCATTAATTAGTAGCTGCACTTAGTACATTATCAGATCCCTGCTGTTGTATTGAAATTGCCTTTGGATGACATAGGAAAACCGATGAACAAATCTTACTACTGGATTTAAAACAAAAATCATTGAGAAACATCTATTCCGCAGTGAAGCATTTGGGATACAGGCCAATTTAATTCTTTTTTTTAATAGTGAAGACATGAATATGCCACTGCAGATGAATGCTGTCTACAAACGTATGCGAAATTGGATACGTGTTTTGGTTTTGAAATGCTCAAAATGCACCCCGAAATGGGCAAAATATTGTTGACTTTATGGTGTATTTTAACTCTGTCAGTGCCATATTTTTGGGCCGTGTCAACAGCTTTTCTCAGCGCGCTTTGGGCGCCCAAAGCTATTGACCTGGACTGTTATACTCTTTGTAATTACAGGCCTGCTGGTACTTGAATGAAAGGTACAAGGAATATGGATCTAGCACTCTAATTTTTATACAGATCAGTTCATGTTGAGTAGTTTGACTTAAGTGGTAGTTGGCCCTGAAAGAGTTAAAATGCCCCCCCCCCAAAAAAAAAACAAACAAAACAAAACAAAAAAACAAAAAACACCCCCAAAAAATCAAAAAAACAAAAAAAAAAACAAAACCACGCAATATTAATTTATTGACAATTTTCATTAAAATTCTTCCCCTGAAATTAATACTGTGCGTTTTCATTCTTACAGGATGGGGTGGCGGTGTTATCAGAGGCCAGTCAGAAGAAATTGTTTGAGAAAGCCCGAAGGGAGTGCTTCATTAAGATGTATACGGATCCATATCCAACTTCAGGTAATCCTTTAGTTTACTAAGGAAGTCGTTTGGATGCTTTAATAAAAATCTGCGTCCCATTCAAACATTATGCATTTTCACCATCTCCCTATATCAAGCATCATCAATATGACAAATCGATACAATATAGTCTAAGTTTTATCACAACAATGTGATCGCATGTTGCTTTTTTCAGCCTTCCTTCATTCCTACTCATGTTGTAGAGGTCTATGTTAACTCTGTTATTATGGCATCATAAAGCGGATAAAAGTTAAAATTTAAACACAGCAATAAATACGTAATGTTTAAATATTTTGCACCCACACGTGTATATATAGACTGGTACTATTTCCCACAAAGGCTCCACTTATATCCTTGCAGAAAGAATATAGCCTGGTGTGAACACTTGATTCAATTTCTGGCCCAGCTACAACCACCTGAAAAATTCAGAAAGCATTGCCCATGATAATCATTATTGTCAATCCAACAATGAGAGCAAAGTTAAATACAGCCAAAGGCAGAGATTCAAGAGCTACAAAACATCAACCTGCATCTTCCAATGCTAATGTTAATACATTTCATTTCTGACCTGAGGCAGGCAGTCACCCATAAAAGGCAGCTGGTGGTTTTATACCGTTCCTCGGTTAAACGCAACATATATATATATATATACATATATATATATATATATATATATATATATATATATATATATATATATATATATATATATATATATATGTATATATATATACATATATATATATGCATATATATAAACTAAGATGAGCTTCATATTATTTTTTTTTGTGTTCTTCAATTAAAGTCCCGTATATACGTACACATATTAGCATAAGGTGTCTACTTGTTTATTGTCGCTTGGTTGTAAATGCGTATCAGTCGACCTCATTAGAGGTACATCAGCAAAGGTCAAGTAACATTTGAATTGTGTGCGATTTCAGTGTCAGGAAACATGTCTTATTAATATAATATATATATATATATATATATATATATATATATATATATATATATATATATATATATATGCTTCATATAATTCCTTCCGTTCCAACCCTTTGAGTAATGTTATATGCTGTACTTTTATGCCCGTCGAATGGGATCTGTTAGTATGAGTCTTTAAAAACAGCTCGGCAAAGATATATCTCAATTTATAACAATTCTGTTTCACAGGATTTACACCTACAGTGGCATGCTTGCAAGATCACCTTTCATGTATATTCGTCCGACAACACCAAATGTGTCTCTGCTGTTTTTTTTTTTAACCGTGCTATAAAAATGATTCTCCATAACACCTTTCTTTTTTATCGCTTCTATGCAAACAAGTGGAGCGTTTCTGTAAATCGCAGGCAATATATGATGGATCAAAACGCTATTAATGTACACACGAAACCCTGTAATGCAGAAAGATTGTGAACTGATGCACGCTAAGTAGAAAGAAAACAATGTAAAGTTGACGACAAAGTCATCTGGCACGTCGCAAGCTCCGTTGCCCCTGAGAAATCGTACACCTATTACACAATACATTGCTTTTACGTTGCTTTTACATGGTGGCTAAATATAGAATCATATCCATAAGACGTGTGAAGCTGAGGTGTCATGTTCAGCCTCTGCCTCCCCGGCTGGTGCTGTCTATTGCTGTGTGTGTAGAAGTGCATGTAATTGGAATTACCTGCCGTAATTACGCGTTTAACTGTTCACTCACTTCTTCCACATCTTGCTGGCAAGGTGTTGAGTGAAACCTAACTGGTATCAAATTACAATAAATAATCCCATTTATACCTGTATGTAATGGTCCCGTTTCTCATGGATACGTGACCACGCGAATATGAAGCATCGTTGATAATAACTTATAGTTTTGAGTTAGAAGTCTTCCGATACCTTTCTAAAGATATCGTGTGAGGTTATCAAGATTTTTTTCTAGCATATTGGCAAGCCGTTGTATCGTTGCCTATTTCAAGAAGAAAGCATAAAGTTTGTACTCTTAGTGGACAGGTATTTTTTTTTTAAATTATGGTTAAAAGATTTTTGGAGTAGTTGGGCCAATTTCTGTGATAGGTGGAATGAATTAGACGCTGGAGAAGAAGCTTAAAAGCTCATGTCTCTTTTCTACACGTTTACTTGTTTGTAGTTCTTACGTACATAACGATACGATACATAGCCCTATACCTTCCGTTTCCATGGTTAACATTTCACTTGATAACAAAGCCATCCGCTTCTTTTATTTGGATAAATGTCGCACCGAACTGCCAACAAAGTGCACGTTTATGCAAGGATATATTCGGCGGTACGAGATCCAGAGTCACGACAATGCAAAAATGTCAAGAGTCAGTAACATTGTTGCAATCTAGCATCCAAAACCAACAAGATTTGGGGGTAATTTTTGAGCTTGATTTTAAGAAACATGCATAACTCAGACAGAGAGGTATTTCATGAAGAGGTTGTTTATCTGTTAATTAACACGAAACAACTAAGTCAACAAAATAAACGTATACATGTTCGAACTGCGGAATAGGATATTGACTACTAGGAAGTGGTTCTGGGCAAAAAGACACAAATACAATGAAATGCTTCTCCGTCTTTGCTGTGCATGAAATTATAAAATTAAGCTTGAAATACGTCATAATTGTACGAGCTCCCGTGCTTGAATACTGGCGTTCCGAGTTAAGGATTTTTTTTAACACCAGGCTTCGCATGGTAGATTTTTTCCCTCTGCGCATGCCCGACATGCCTGGTAACGCAATTCCGCGGTCAAGCTTTCCCGGGGTAATAGTAGGCCGTGACCAAGACAGCGTGACAGCGAAACCTATAAGCGAATCGACATGCAGCAGTGATCGTTCAGTTTCAGTGAGCATGGCAGGAAATACGGACGACGGAGGAGCAGCGATTAACGTGATTGAACAGACGGAAAATGTCCTATACGACAAATTCTCAAAGATGAAAGTGGTTGACCTTAAGAAGTTTCTAAAAATTGCCTACCTAATAAGCAAATGTAACTGGACACCCAAGAATGTTCAGAAGTGCCGCGAATCCAGGGGCTACCAACTAGCGGAACAGGGGCACATCTATGGGGTTAAGTTACACGTGCTGTCGAACTTTGTTCCATGCAAACTTTTGTATGTGAAGGCACTTTGTACAAGACCAACCTCGCAAGGCGAGGCACTGAACCAGGTCTGGGGAATAGTCACGGAAGAAGGGGTCATCCATACTGGCTTTAATAATAAGTATTCGATATTTATTTATTGTTTAACGTCGCCAATCTTATACAAATAATAACAGCTGATCTGAAAATGCTTGAAGGCCTACAGTGTGCCAGTGATCAGGTAACAAAGTTTGCAGACAGTGTATTGCGAATTAAGGTCAGGTGCTTTACTGTTAATTTCTGATTGCACCCGTCAAGCGCTAATCTAGTTAGTGGTCAGCCAAGCGCGAGGATCTTCAAAGCACTGGCAAAAGTGCGCCCTAGGCTAGTCCCTCAGAACTCACCGAGTCAATCAAGGGTGACTTAATGCATGGTTAGTTGTGCCACAATGCAGGCCCCAATTTGTATAGGTTTTGTGTCAGGTTTTGTGTCAATATTTTTCACAGTGACCGTGTTTTCTGCTATCTATGGTACATCCTGGTATTTTACAGTTGTACACTGGCATGCTTTCTTGGAGTTACACTCGTAAATTATTGAAATAACCGGCGTTTAAAAAATGACACCAACTTTCCCGTGTTAACCCAATGGGGAAAAATGGCGAGACTTAAAAGTGTCCCCTGAGACTTGGAGAAACGTCCGTGACTTCGCGGGAACATAGTAGTCAGCGCCACCGGTGGCAAAAATTGTCCCTATCTCGGAACTAACCTATTGTTTCATATACTGAGTTAAACGTTTCATGATGTCATTTCTTGTCTTTCAGCTTAACATGATATTTTGTGCTGTGGTCGGCAACAGTTTATTATGTAATCATTTCCTTAACAACACGGAATATATTCATACGCACGTGAACATGCTATTTCAGTCTTTATTTAGTTACAATTTGTCGTTGTCATTTCTGGTGTATCTCATATTCATATTCACGATGTACTTTATGTGGGGAGGTAAAGTGATCATATTGCTGAGAATGTGTCTTTCATATTCTTTTAAATCTTTATGTAATTTGATAGGCCTATGGAGTGCATCTTTTAATGCTTAATGTCTGTAGCTACGCGACAAAATGTACAAAATGTACAGATGCTTTTCATAACCATTGTTATGACTTACTAGATAACACGGAAAGAGGAACTTGGCATGAGCATAAAGGAACAATTAACCTTATTGACACTAATAACACATGTAAATGCACACACACACACACACACACATATATTTATATATATATATATATATATATATATATATATATATATATATATATATATATATATATATATATATATATATGGTATAAAGGTGCTTGCCCAGCGATTAAATGTGGTTTCCTGAAAGTGATGCCACTGTATCTGTCATTATCCTCTTAAAAGTAATCTAGCAATTTTTTCGATGTGCCTATACTATAATGTATATCTTATTCGGCTATCGGCCTTTAAGTGTTCACGATATAGCCCTGTCATTAACACACGTTCTCTACAAGACCGTTGTGTATAGAGGCGAATTTACATTTGTGAAAGCACCCATTATGTGTTCTTGTTAGCGCAATGAGCGCCGACTCCTCTCAGACCACGCAGTAGCTTATCCTCTGTTGATCCCTGCATTGTCAGCAAAATTGTTCTCAGACAGGAATTTCTTAAATGTGCATAAAGAACGCTGAAAGGGTCCGGCAAGCTCTTCCTGAAGAGGCTTTTGTGGGACATTTAGCAGGCCGGGTGCAGGCAGCCGTTAGTAAATCTGAATACGTCCACACGTCAACTGCTTGAGACTCGGTAATGATACATCGACATTTGTATGTCGTTATATCAAGTATAGCAAAACACACACACACGCACACGCACACACACACACACACACACACGCACGCACGCACGCACGCACACACACACATACATACATACATATATATATATATATATACACATACATATATATATATATATAAATATATATATACATATATATATATATATATATATATATATATATATATATATATATATATACGTATATATGTATACATTGTATATATATACCCAGAATCACGGGTGACAAAAATTTAAGACATGGATGCCAACGTTACCAGCTAGGGAGACTGTCAGTCAGCTGTGCTTACAGGATGGTTTAAGGTCCGTCATCCGTCCGTCCACAGTTTACATTTTCACCTTCTCCAAAACCATTGGCCAGATCCACTTCAAACTTGGTAGGGATGTACCTTGACTGAATCTCTGCGAAGTTTGTCCAAAAAGTTTGCTCCAGTCAAAATTATGTTATTAATTATGATTTTTGTAATGTTTTGGAAAAATCTAAAACAAAATATTCCCCCAAACCGCTCTTCCAATTGCTCTAAAATTTCATACGAACACTGCCAGGTAGCCCCAGACCTAAATTTGTTCAACAGGTGGCGCGACAAGTTTTTTGTTGCTTTTTACGTTTTTTTTTTTTTTTCGGTTTTTTGTTTTTGTCTGTTTTTGTTTTGATTTCTTTCCCAAAACTTGTGACTTTGACTTCATTCGCTAGGTCACACGGTTACTTTCGTGAATTTTACTGTTTATCCAACAACCTAAATAGTGTTTGAGCTGGGACTTTGACAATTAAGGAAGTGCCTTTAATTTTGCCGGTACCATAACCTAATTTCATAGGTCACAGGATGACTTCCTTTTGTGCATGCAAGGTCATATATATATATACATATATATATATATATATATATATATATATATATATATATATATATATATATATATATATATATATGTATATATATATATATAATAAGGCAAATTGAAGGTGCCGGAAACAAATCACTGTTGAAAAATTATATAACGAACAAAAACAGAGCCAAAATAGAAGACAAACATAACAAAACAGTCATTTCGGCTACACCCTACCACCCAAAGTGAACTTACATTTACATTGCGTGCAGACATGCGATACCAGATATTTTCTTTCGAAATAAATGTGAAAAACCGTTATTTATGATTTAACCTATTACCCTGGTAATGATTCGCGGAAACTTCAACTTCTGTAGCCTCCCTGTATCAGGGATGTGGGCAGGTAACATATCGTCATGTAAACGTGCTTCTTGCGAAGATTGTTCATGGTGTCTTCCTAAATTCATGTTTTAGTTTACATATGATGGTTGAATGGCAAGAAGACGTCCAATCTGCGAGGCAACACATTGACCAATATACCGTGTTCTTTCCGGCCTTATCATATTATTACGTAACAATGTAACAATTTTGCGATATCAGTCGAGACACCGACCATGCAGCTAGTATATTTCACGCATATTTCAATTTATGAGGAAGATAAAAACACGCCTTTGCATTAATCTGAACAGATGTGCCAAAAGGCGATCCGTGACAATATCTTGGCACCAGCAGTAATGTCGTCACTTGCAACGTGTTTCTTCCTATTTTTTACCTTCAGGATTACATAACTGCATGCTAACGACTTTGTATCGAAGGCAAGATAGTCACCATTCTGAGAAGGGGGGTAAGGGGGGGGGGTTGGTACGCTGGTAGAGGTAATTATTTTTTTATAGTCCCCAGTACGGAAAACAAAAATCCTGTAAAATTTTGGATAGTACGAAGTACGTAAAATAAGAGGGCTTCCAGTATGCCAGTATTGTAAATAAAAAGCCCCAGTACGCCAGTACGGGAAACCCCTTACCCACCCTCTTCTAAAGTCGATTCTCCATGAAATCCGTCACTCTTGTACGAGATGTCAAAGACATTCCTGCCTCATCAAGCAAAGGAAGCGTTGGATATATATCTAAACAATGCGCATGCCGGTCTGCGTTTATTTAGCTCTAATAGGCTATATCGGTTGATCAGCATTTCCTTGTCCTTGATTTTTTTATTTTTGACAGATATTAGAGACACTGAAATTACCTGCTTAGCTTATGGAATTATATGAAGCCGTAATATTTGTTGACTAATTTTTCCCAATTACAGTAGATAATATTGTGTTGCCAGATGTGAATGATGACGTTATCAAATTGCACTTGATGCCAACATGGTAAGGATCCCTGTTGCCGCTCCGGGAGAGTGTATGATCGAATGGAGCTTATTCCCTGGTAGATAAGATGTTGGATAACTCATTTTCTTGTTTAGTCTCCACGATGGCTGTCACCTATTACTTTTATTGTTGAATACCAGCATGCTAAATAATGCTTATTAACATTAGCGGCACCGATAGCAGTTACGTAGATATTTGGACATTTGTTGAAAAACATACAAGATAAACATATTGCTGATTTCATGTGGAGTCTATGAAAGGATTTGTAGAGGGTGTTTATTTGTTTGTTTGTTTGTTTGTTTGTTTTTTCTATCTTGTGTGCCTTTCACATATTTTTTGTTCGGAACGAGCGGGACTCGAACCTGCAACCTTTGGCACCAGTCGCTTAGCTGGAATGGGAAACGCATGTAAATTATCGGTTTACTCTGCACATTGAAGCATACGTTTTATCAGTTATTTGCCTATTCATCCATATTTTGTTTCTTGTTTCACATGTGGCCTGCACCGCATCTGTTACACAAGTCCGCTTTCAAATGACAAAGTAGCATTCGATGATCAGGCCTCAGGCTTTGTGGGTGAAAAGTTCATTATAAGAGATAGCTGTTATAGGAAGCGATGCTAGTGGTAGATTGGCCAGAATAGATTACTGTTGCTCCATTGTATCTTAAAGCCAACTCGTATTTCCATATCATACTAGAAAGTCTTATCATTACAACGAAATTAGTTGGCGTATCTGTAATCAGTTTTGCCTGCTTGATACATAACTTATTGATCACTGCTTGTATGATACATTGGAGTATGACGATGAAAAAAAAAAACGTTGGAGTAGGTTGTGCTCATTTTAATCAGATAAAATCCGATGAGCAGAATGAAAATTATCTGTCAAATATGTAAAAATCTCTGACATAGGTCCATCAAATACACCATAAAACAAGCAAAATGATTTCATACTTTTGTACGCAAATACAGTTCAGAACGTATTTATGGTGGGAGCAGGGAATCAGCTTGTATCGACAAATAATATTGCGCATTAAATATACTGAGACAGAACCAGAGCGACACGATTAGTTGGAAATGCCGAATCAGCTGTCAAACATTTGCTATGGCTCGGATTGCCGTAGTAACAGGCCTTCGACAATATATGATAATAGTGATAACAATAACGATTATGATTACGCTGATGATGACGATAATAATAAAAAAGAGAGGAGGAAGAAGAAGAGGAAGAAGAAGAAGAAGAAGAAGAAGAAGAAGAAGAAGAAGAAGAAGAAGAAGAAGAAGAATTTTATTGTCGATACTACCCCTTTACAGCGCGGAAACCGTAGGTAAGGTAGAACTAACTAGAACCGAAGTGGCGAAACGCAAAACATATTACCCCGCAAGAGGGTGGGCATGAAGATATCGCTGGTCAGTTGGTGGTTGGTCTAGGCTGGTCCACATGGAACGCAAGCCTTACACTCCATGCTTTAGTTAAAAACTCTTATCCATTAAGCTGCATCTTTCATGGTGCTCTTGACTGCTGTGCCCAGTGTTGCTACTTAATTCATAGCCTGTGGGTGACCTCAGTGTCTGCTACAATATCCATATGGTGGGGCCCACCGTTGCCACCAACTGGTCACGTCAAGGAGTCGTATTTACATTTTGTAGGAATGCTCGCACTGGAAAAGTTCCACTATATATTGTACATTACATTTATTCGACAACTTTACCTTCCGTTAACACTAATTGCACATATATTTGGATACTACCTCTTCAAAATATCCAATCAGGACTGATCCAGAGGCTTGTCACCCACAGACTTGGCTGCCTTTTTGAAAATTGTGGGTTCCACACCCAGTGGTTTGTAGATGTGGATAGTAATGGTGATATCTTTGGGGGTATATAGTATATGAAACAAAAAGCATATATATTGCAAATATTTCTAGGCATCAATAATGAAATGATATATGCTGTATTTTTGTCACAGAAAGAGCCTTATGATGGACCAGGTTCCTATTGAAAACCAGCTTTCTTTGATCTTTTTAAAATGTCAATTAAACTTTTAATGCATATATTTGAAGGCTGTCTTAGTGGCATCAACCTTGAAAACGTTACCGCGATATCTCACAAAACATATTGAACGCAGCTTTCCCAAATCTGTGTTACAGATGCATCTAATGATGGGCCAGGTTCCTAATTAAAACCAGCTTCCTCGTTGTATGTGTTAACTTTTATGCAACTTTGAAGTACTTATTTTAAGGCCGCCTGCGTGGCGCACAAGGGAACGACGTTGCCATAATATCTCAACAAGAATCCATCCAAGCTTCACCATTTTTTCGGAGATGCACATTATAATGGAGCACGCTCCTATTTAAGACCAGCTTCCTCTTATAATTTTGAAACTTTGAAGTGTTTATTCGAAAGCCGCCTGACTTGTGCACAAGTGGACAATGTAACCATAATATCTCAAGAAGGATTCATTACAGTTTCATTAAATTTTTGGTGGAGTTACACCATAATATGGAACCTGTCCTAAATAGAGGTTACCTACAAATACCTCAATGTATAATTGTAGAAATTATTGATTAAAGGGTCCCAATTTTGAGTGGCTAATTATCCTAAAAGACATTTTTCTGTCTAGAGCTTTGTGCTTATCCTTCTCACCCTTGTATGTGTCTTTCAACGTAGCTTATTGCTCTTTCACTTTATAGACAACAATATGGAAATTCTATGCAAAGTGTTCTGCTGCGAAATTTGTCTCTCCCCGCCTCCCAAAAATGGAACAAAGTTTCAGAGTTCACGTATGTGTATTCCTTGATATGGTTGCTTTCGGGGTTTACAAGAAATGTATTTCAATGTGAATAACGACTCACTGAATTACATTAAATGCAGATGTATTTCCATGTGAATACTAATTCATTGAACTACATTAAAGGCGAAGTTCGTCAATTTAACTTGCAGATGATTATGGTCTATTTATCCCTCTTTCTGATATTTTATTATTATTATTTTTTTTTATTTAAAACGACGAGGTCGTAATTGCTTCAAGTCACCTTCATATTGGCCGTCGACAACACACGTTTTAAAGTATATCGTATAACAAGAACGAACTGACGAATAAAGATACGAATTAAAATTATTCTCCTAACTTAAAGCCCGAAGCAAACTTGGTTCTGGTACTAGGATTTAACAGTAGATATATATTGTCCAATAGTATTGCAATGTACAACTTCTTTCGCACCGATTGACTGGGCATATGAATGACAACAGGTATTTATGCAAGTGTCATGTTGCACCAAATAGATGGATCATCAGTTGCATATTACGGCTGCATTTTTTAAGATCATAGAACTATACAGCCCGCATCAGGCAACGCCTATTTGTACTTTTGACCTCAACATAATCTGGAGCTACAGGTATAATGGCATGGGGCAAACACAATCAATTTCTGCGTTGTGCGTAATATTTGCCTTGCACTTTTGACTCGGTATAAAATAACGATCATGCCTCAAAACTGGAAGACGCATTAATTACTTTTCGGATATGATGTACTATAACGTTGCTCCGAATCAAGATATGGTATTTATCTTATGATTGTATCCCATAATGTAGAGTTAGATGGTGAAACAGTATGGTTCAATGTGGATTTAAAGCTGCTGAATATTCTAACACTGCAAGACAACGAGCTTTTCTTCGGATAAACAAGAAATAAATTACAATAATCACGGCATCTTTTAAGATTGTGGCTGAAAATTTGCAGCTATACACCAATATTCTACAGATAGAGTCGGGAACGTTCAGAACAATAACTATAGGTATACAATTGTTATAAGCTCAGCTGACTTGTCAGTAGCTGAGCTTATCTTATGGTCCTCCGTCCGTCGTCGTCCGTCATTCGTCGTGTGTCGCCCGTCGTTAACAATCGGCTTTTTCGTCAAAACCCTCAGCCAGATTCACTACAAACTTGGTGGCAATGTACCTTGGGTGAGTCTCTTCCACATTGGTTCAAATGGTCAAGCTCCAGTGATTTTTTTTTTATGATTTTTTACTTTTTTGTTCTTTTTTGGCGGCAAAAACCTTCTTCTCTGAAACCGCTGCCCATTTGCTTTGATATCACACAGGAACACTCCTAGGGACTTCTAGTTCTTAATTTCTCCTGGCGCTGCAATATGTTTCTAATTTTTGTAATATTTTGTGTGGTTTTGCTATTTTTGGTTTCTTCTCCAGAACCATCACCGAGATTAAGCTAAAATTTGGTGGAAATGCTCCTTGTGGAAGGAGCAAACAAAGTTGTTCACTAGGTGGCACTGGTTTTGATTCCTGATTCGTAACGATTTTTTCTTAAATTCGGGTAGTTATCGGTAAATGCACCTTTCCCACTGGTAACTATGTAAGTCAATGGGCACTCTAGTGCTAATTTACAATTTCGACTTCTTCTCCAAAACTATCTGCCAGATTGACTTCACACTTGTTAGCAATGTACTTGGTTGGGTCTCTACCAGATTCGTTCAAATTCTCGTGCTCCAGTGATTTTTGGATTTTTTATGATTTGTATGTCTTTTTTCAGGGCCAAAGCGTAAAATCTTTTCTCCAAAACCGCTCAACCGATTGCTTTGATATAACACAGGAACACTCCTAAGTACTTCTTGTTCGAGTTTTTTTCACAAGGTGGCGCTGCATTTTTTCTGTTTTTATGGTTTTTGTTTGTGTTTTTACTATTTTCGACTTCTTCTCGAGAACCGTCACTCAGATTAAGCAGAAACTTGGTGGATATGTTCTTTGTGAAAGGGTCAAATAAAAGCGTTCACAATTTAGCACTGCTGTGGATTCCCCATTTTTAACATTTTATTTATTTTTTTTTTTTCAGTTCGGGTACTTGTCGGTAAATGCAGCTTTCATATTGACTACATATGCAAGTCAATGACCATTCTAATGCATCTGCGACTTCTTGTCTAAACCCGTTAGCCAGATTGACTTCACACGTGGTGGCAATGTGCCTTGTGTAGGTCTCTACCAGATTTTGTTCAAATGGTCATGCTGCATTGATTTTTGGATTTTGTATGTGTGTGTGTTTTTTTCTGTTTTTTTTTTTTATGTGTGTGTTTTTTGTGTTTTTTGTTTGTTTTTGTTTTTTTGTTTTTGTTTTTGTTTTGGTTTTTTTTTTTGTTTTTTTGTTTTTTTGTTGTTGTTTTTTGTTGTTTTTTGTTTTGTTTTTGTTTTTTGTTTGTTTTTGTTTTTGTTTTTGTTTTTTTTTTTGTGGGGGGGGGGGGGGGGGGGCAAATCTTAAAAATTCTTATCCGAAACCGCTCACCCAATTGCCTTGATATCATACGAGGACACTCCTGGAGACTTCATGTTTTATTTTTTCGTTATTTTATTTTGTTGCTGAGATCTCAAAGAATATGTTTTCCAAGGATACTGGTCTCTTTGCTTTGAACTGGCAGAGTGACACTTCTAGGGACTCCAGAACTTTTGAAGGGGTGTCACTGCAATTCGTTTTCCATTTTTTAACAATTTATGTTTGTTTGCTTTTTTGACTTCTCCCATACTGTTAGTTAGATTCTCTGAAAATTCGTAGGAATGTACCTGGACTTGATCTTCACCAAGTGTTTTTTTGCAGATGTGATTTTCTGATTTATAACAAATTAACTCCATCAGGACAAATCGGTAGTGTATGTACATAATCATTATTGTTACTGTACAATACAAATGGCAGCAAATCGGACAAATTAGCTGATATCTTGGTAGGTCAGCTTAGTACACGACTGTCACAGTCCTCTTGTTGACATTTGCCTTGAAAATGATACGTTTTCATTAACTGTTTTCTTTTGTCCATGGAGAATTACGTATCACACTGGAATTATTTTCATGCATATTTTATTTTCGAGATTGTATCGAAGAGTATTCATTTTTTTTTTTGGGGGGGGGGCTGCCAAATCGATGTAAAGTACACTCAATGGCGCTCATTCACTAAATTTAAAGAAGGAAAGCAAAAAGAAATGGATGAATGACTGAGAAAGAAAGAAAGAAAGAAAGAAGAAAGAGAAAGAAAGAAAGAAGGAAAGAAAGAAAGAAAGAAAGAAAGAAAGAAAGAAAGAAAGAAAGAAAGAAAGAAAGAAAGAAAGAAAGACAGAAAAGAGGTAATTCTGCTTGTCATTCTCAGATTGCTGGAAACATTAATATTAGTTTCTGTGACATAATAATGAAAAAACCCCTATAATGACTTTATGAGTGTGTATTGCTATACATACAGTAATACTTTCCATATATATATACCAGTACTATATTTCACAGCGACAAAAATTTGACAAGTAAAAAAAAAAAACAGAACACAAATTTGTCACACAAGAAATAAAGGTGCAAGCCAACCAAGGTCAGCCTGCCAGCTATTTTGCACAAGTTTAAACTCACAACAATCAACAGACAAACCGGCAAAATAGAAAACAAAATTTGAAAATACAGCATAACTAACCAAACAACAAACAAACATTAGCTCCCCCCCAAAAAAACAAACAAACAAACAAACAAAACGGATAATAATAAAAAATCCAAACAAAGAACCAACAAGCAAATTAATTAACAATAAACGGAACGGATACTCATGAGTTCAGTTGTAAGTTTTGGATGGATAGTAAAATCAATTCGCCGAACAATTTCGTAGTGATTGAAGGGAGTCTGGAGCAATACAGATTTTGTAACATAGATCCCCAATACCTGGCAGGCGTCGACTACATTGATCCCACAGGTAGCACGCATTGTGAAACAGGGGCTCGATAAAGAGATGCGCCTCCATCTGGCGTGCACGGTCAATCGTATCAATAGATAAAGGCCACTATTATGTAGGTATGTAGAGTATCGACGGAACAGGACCAGAGATATCGACCTAAGCTTAATGAAGCGGATTGACTTGTTATGGAACCTGTACGGGACCAACACTGGCATGTAGCACTTAAGTAAAGAAGAGCAGAACCTGAAAATATTTTTTTGCGCTGCATTGGAAATATGTTAGCCGATATGTCACGTCAGGGAAATGCTTTTCAGACACATTAGTCAATAACCTTTGGTAATATTTAGGCTTTTAGCTTCTATTAAAGTACGTAATTGTATAATCAATTACATCTCGAGTTAACTGCAAGTGACCCAGTCTTCCATTGAGGGGCCCCGTCGGAGCATCTGCAATCAACAGGGAAACTTCCGTATTATAAACCACAGGTGAAATTTAAACACAAAACCACGGAACGCAAGAAAACGATATATATATATATATATATATATATATATATATATATATATATATATATATATATATATATATATATATATATATATATATATATATATATATATATATATATATATATACACACAAGAAAACGAACTAGAAAAGAAGATTTGCTTCACAGCAAATCTGTCTGGGTGCCTTCAAAATGAGAGTGGTTTCAAATGCTACACTTTGCCGTTGATCAACAAAATCTAAATTTCGTGTATTAGTCTAATTTGCATAAACTTAAAATGCTACAACTTTGGTTATTGGTACATGGGATGTGGCCATGTCGTAAACTTATAAACTGAGGTTTAAATGACACCGCTATCTATAATGGTTTTGAAGCTATCCAATATTTTAATTTTGTGTAATTGCCTAATTTGCATTAATTAAAAGCCTACAGCTTTGGTTTGTGGTTCATTGCATGTGGCTTTTGCACATACCTACAAATTAAAGTTAGAATGGCCCCTCCATGTATAATAGTTCTGAAGTTATTCAAGATTTAAATTTTGTGCATTCATTTTGTTTCTATAAATTAAAATTATAAAATTATGGTTCATGTTCATTGGATGCAACTATGTCATAAACTCAAAAATGGAAGGTGAAATGGCAATTGTATCTACAATAGTTTTGAAACTATTCAATATTTAAATTTTGCATTTTCACCTAATTTGCATGAATTAAAATCTAACAACTTTGTTTTATGGTTCATTGCGTGCAGTTTTGCACACAAACTGATAAATTGAGGTTGAAATGGCATCCTTATCTATAATTGTTTTGGATATATTCAACTTTAAGATTTGTCAATGCCCCTAATAAGCATAATTAAACAATTCCACAACTTTCATTTAACATCCATTATATTGCCAGGTGTCACAAACCTATACATGACCATTAAAGTTTTGCGTCTATTTGCAATAGTTTGGAAGATCAGGAGCTTTGGAAGTTTTAACTGCCCCTAATTTGCATAGTTTTAAACATCATAACTATTCCGAAAGATGTGCATAATTTCACTGGTAGGTCGGTCACCGTGGCAAGTTTGGTCCTTTTGGAATAATAGTGTGCGAGAGAAACTCCTTGACAAATTGGGTCCTAAAGAAGAAAGAAAGAAAGAAGGACAGAAAAAATAATTCTTGGTGCAGAAGATGCAAATTGCATTGACTGATTGGGGATTTACAACGAAAGAGGTACTGCGACGACGACGACGACGACGACGACGACGACGACGACGACGACGATGATTATTATTATTATTTTGAACCTAAACGATCCAAGGTGGACGTCTTGGCCTGGAATGATCAGGAAGAGAAATGAAAAGAAGAGGATACTAAAATTCAAATAAATCTCAATGAGAACCATTCAGTAGTTTACCCACCCGTTGGAAAGGTGCATGGAAATATGTAAAATGCCTATCTTGCTGATAAAGAGTTTTAAAAAAGAGGACCAAAGAGTTGGTAAAAAAGGCACTTCACAAGAACAAGACAGGAAGAGTCAAATGCGCAAAATGGTGGGACTAACTTTAAAAACGTGAACGGAAATCTATAACACAATCAAGAACACTTTTGTATGATTGAATGATAAGGAGGAAACGGGCAAATAATGATGAGTGAGCAAATCATTTGAATATTATATGAACTGTCAACTCATATATTGTATTGCTTCAATAGTTACATAATTTGATGTACCATTGATTCATACAAAAATGACATCATTACAGAGACCTATTAGTCCAAACAGGTGGAGGTTTTCTATGAAATGACCAAAGGAAAGGTTCGCTACCTCTTGGCTTATTATTACATAAAGAGTGAAGATCTAAAGTGGAACAACAGACCAAAGAAACCACATGAAGCGGCCTATTAATTAAGTTTCTATCGTGGCTTACACAGTAGCTAAAGCTCACCCCAACTGGAAGGATAACTCAAAAAGGTATTATGACAAAATCACGGAAGAGACGGAGATTATGACACATGTTACCAGGACACAAACCCTCGGGAATCTAAATAAAAAGAAAGATATGTCAGCTCGCTTTTCACTATCACGAAAACCTATAAAAAGTATGAAAAAGCTATGTACTGGTACTAGTAATTTGATCTGCTCCTAGAGAGAATAGGCGACATTTTTTCCTCTCCACCAGTATAACCAAAACGTGTGAGAAGGAAGAGTGCACACTTTGCATAAAGCAAATACCCTGCTCAAGAACTTCTGGATTCAGCCATATCTCCACTGAGTGTTTAGTGCTATTAAAAAACTCAACCAACCTGACACAATTGGCACGTTTAAACTGAAGACTAGCCCTTATTCATATTAAGGTCTGTTAAAACATTATTTTAACCTCAGAAGAAGTCCAGCAAGAGTGACCCTCATTCTATTTCATAGGTTGGGTCCGGCGTCTGCAATCGCCCCTCTGAAGACCTAGAAACCACTGATCTGAAGATAAAAACTACTTTGCCTCAACACCACTGTTTAGTTCATGCGGTGTATGAACTTCAGATCACGTTCACTCGGATATGGTGGGCAAAAAGGACAGGTTATGGGAGTCATTTTTAATTAATTCTGCAAATGGAGTTGCCATGGGATATGCCACCAAATTAACATTCCGAAAATATTCTCAAATGGATCTTCTTCGATATTTTATACTGCGCACAATCAAATAAACCTTAGCCCACGGCTTCTTCTGCCCTACAAAAGTAAACCTTGCAAAAAGACGTGTCTGATCCGACATAATTGTCACGTCACAGCTACTGTGCGATATGGAAGACAAGACTTTCTCTCAACATTGGGTGAATGTATGTGAAATAACGTTGCATTCTTGTCAAGTGTGAACTTCGCAAATATATCAAGTATAACGTTCTGTCGACTCATAGCACACAATTCCTTTCACATGGGAGAAGTAAACCTGCCTCTGATGACGGGTAGGAATAGGTAAGACAGTTTGGGTCGCCACGCACGGGGGGGGGGGGGTCTTTTGTCTCGAAAAGGGTATGTAGGCGCCCTGGAAGGGTGAAACCCGATCTTCTTCATGCGACTTTACCCTACAAGAGGGGATCAAATTTCTCCATTTTGCATAAAAATGGGGGTCAAAATTTCGACATTTTAATGTAAGAAATGGTCATATTCCACAATAACAATACCAAAATTGGTCAAAATTAGCATTTTTCAACCTTTGCGTGAAGAAAATCCCGTAAATGTTCTCACCTTCCAAAAAAGAGGGGTCAATATTCCAACCTGAATTCATAAAATGGGGGGCGGGGAGGGGGGCTCAAAGGTCTACTTGTGGTGGAAAATACGGGGTTATTCCCGCGGAGCCTATATACCTACCAATATAGTTGGAGTACCCCCCCCCCCCGGCCAGGCACACATAGGGTGGTCCGTGTGGATGAGGTATGTGGTTACATGCACATCGTTGTGGCCAGCCAGTGGCCTGTTATTCTGGTACAGTATAGTTGCATGAAAGGTGACATAAGGTATATCAAATCACATGCTATTGTATGCAAGTCCATCTTACAATTGAAAAGGTACAACTTGGGCTAAGACTGGTATGCTCATAAAATGCAGCTCTCTCTAGGGGTCTAATTACAAACAGTCTAAAAATGTTTGTTGTTTTTCTGTTCTATCCAGGGAAGTACTGTAACCGCACGTGGGACGACATCATGTGTTGGCCTGAAGTACCAGCAGGGACTGTCAAAGCCTTGCCATGCGTTGACTACATCAATGGCTTCAGGATTGGAGGTACAACATCTGACATAAGATTTCCCAAAAGATAAGTTTAAAACAGTGCAGTAAAAGAATTTATAAATCAAGTATGATTAAAATTTCATACAGCGTGTTAAATTAATTCATGGATATTATATTTTAATAGACCACTAACCACCCCCAGCATGATGATATGGTCCAGTTCTGGTGACTGAAGTTAATCAAAATCAATTTTTCTTCTCTCTCAAAGAGGTGAGGTAGTATTCACTTATTACGAAAATATGAGAACTTTAAACATACGGTCCGGAATCTTTGATGCTGTTTGCCTCTTTATGATCAATTAAATGACTTATTCTCCGTTTGTGTAAAAATAGGAATGGCAACTAAAGAATGCACAGTCAACGGCACTTGGTACTTTCACCCAGGGCTCAATAAAACATGGACAAACTTTTCTCAGTGTTACAGTAAAGATATACCGTCTTCACCATTTGCGGTAAGCATTCTTTTACGGTCAGTGATCTTTCCCATCGGATATACCATGAGTATGAGGTAGTATAAAGAATAAGGATTAGAATAAAATGCATTTAGCTCATTTGGTATATTAAATTTCTTCCTGCAATGATCCGTACTAAAGACTGACTGGTGAACTGTCGTTACCTGCAAGAACAATCTGTAAAACATAAATAAAGTTTTTAAGCTTTAAATTGCATTCTGCACTATATGCCCCTGCATTCCTAGATACAAAAACCAGAATTTTTGTTCGCAAGCCGATTTAATTTTAGCCTGTTAATGTTTTTATAGAATCATTGAATTTTTCACCCGCCTATGGATGGGAGGGGTGGTGACCAGTGCAATTGCCCAAAACTTAAACATCTGCAAGTGCCTAGTCTCTCCCTATGGCCCATTCTGTATTATTCTGACTCACTGAATTGAAATGGCCTTATTGCACTCATGTAACACAGTCCAACATTTACCGCGACACAGTCAAGTAGCTTCTGGGCAGGGAAATGGTTTCTTACATGTACAAATGACATCATTGCATCATACACTCCTGTTAAATAAAGCCACACCCGTCCAAATCACTTAAAAGTACCCCTATGTAAGCTGTCATCTGCCTTAATGCTTTAACCTCAATTTCTCGTGAATAGAAACCATTTTGTTGAGATTTATATTGAAGAGCATTCATGATTGGACTAATAGCTTTTCTTTGCGCGGGTTGGGCTGTTACAGTGTTTACTACCACTCCCATTCGTAGATGGGTGTAAAATTTAATGATTTTATGATTGTATAAACAGGGTAACATTAAATATGTTTAAGTCTGGTGTGTGTGTGTGTGTGTGTGTCTGTCTGTCTGTCTGTGTATGTGGGTGTGGGTGTGCACAGCTCCATGCACAATTGTGCTTATGATTGGATACTAGATACCTGTTACTAGGCTATATGCAATCAGCATCTCATATTTCGTGTGCCTATCAAGTTCGGGTACCTCTACTGCAATGAAAGGGAACACACGGAGTGATGCTGATGTACCATTCATAACTCGAAATGCATTGTGCAGTATTTGGCAGGGGTTTTTGCTTCTTTGCTCTCAGAACATGTTCTGTCGGAAAGTAATGTCGCCCAGTGTGTGGTTCGTCCTGATACCATCCTTGACGAGGTTACGGTCTGTCAAAAATATTACACGTAGTTCGATTTTCGCTTTTTAACCACATAATCCCAAGCATTATGGAGGCCAACAGTACAATGCAAGGAGATGACATTACCGCCATAGCTCCAAGACTGACTGCAGCTAGTTTGAACAATTTTAATTGGCTAAGCACATTACATGTAGGATAGGACAGAAAGCAATTAAAAACGTGATGCCTCTGATTGTTTTATTTGGAGCTCGTGTGTAAGGCGCCCTGACTTTAACTAATTTCTAATAGTGATGTATCTCATGAATTTATTTGAATCAACAAATCCTGAATGGTTGAGATTTATTTTTGAATATATTGCTGCACGGGTAAAAATAAAACTTTTAAGGAAGCAGACGGAAAACTTCTCCGGGTTAGCGCCAAATGTATAACAGTTCATTTTGTGACAGTTACCTAGTCAGTGCTGAAGAACTTGCGGTTAGGAGACTAAAATTTACGGACCTTTGTGGGTGTTAGGTCCAGGTGAGGATCTAGAAAGATGGGGTATATCTGAGGGCAAGTGTCTATAATGCAATGGGGCAGAGATCATTTTGATTTCGTGATTTTTTTAAATTGTCATGATGAGGGCAGATAGGATCTTTTTCTTGGTGATCTCCAGAAAAGCATTTGAGCAGAACATTCAACTTGCATCATGATTTATAGGTCAAGGTAGCAGAAGGTCGTTGGGTGATTTTCTGTCAATTCAGTGTCTGCGTGATATTAAGTGTCTTTTCTACGTATATTTAACTTACTGTGCACTATGTTGGCAAGGCATTGGTCAGTGTTTGTTTTGGCATTGCCTGCAAAACTATGTTCTCACTCTCACACTGACATTTGATTTGGAAAAAACTTGAAATTATAGATCATATTATGGGCAGTTAAGTTTAAAAAAGGGTCTCTCGTGGGTGTACAAGAATCAACTGTGCATTGCATGATCGAAACCAAGATAAATGAACTGACTAATATGGTAACATGAACACCGTATTCTCACCTTGATTTCGTTTCTGTTCTAGGAACACTTGGGTAACATTAAGCTGATGTATAGCATAGGCTACGGCCTCTCATTGGCATCACTGGCTTTAGCTATCGCCATCATGTTGTTTTTTAAGTAAGTAAATACTGTATGGCTTTAAGCAAATATTTCTGATATGTTAATGCTAAGACATAATGACGCAGCTTAACATATCATTTTGTACTCCTTAACTTAGAAAATCCTTATATCGTACGAAGGAGGCTATGTGGAAGGAAGAAGCGTTCCCGAAATCAGTGCCTCAAAACAGCATGCCTATATTCACGTCAATCGTTCCTTTCTTTACAATTTGATACTGCGAACAAATTATAGGGTTTTTTTTATCGTTCCGTCGATGATCCCTGCGTCCTATAACACTTTCAGCGACTGTGAACCGCTAATACATCATCTTGACGGTGTTGAATGAGGATATATGAATACGGATCAGTGCATTATAACACATTCCTTCCGATGGACTAAGAATGCTGTCTTAAGTTATTTCATTTGGAACTTTATCATCAAAAAATATATTTCCACTAAACGTACGTGCAATAAACATTGCCAAAAAAAAGCAGGAAATGTGAATTTTTATACATATATATTATACCCAAGTGAATCATTCTCGCGTGACTAGGAGTAATTTTATTAGTGCCATTGGCTTTCAGGCCGGAAAACGGTCCATTTTGGTGACAAAAACCTCATCAATCTGGCTACTATCAGAATCATTGTGCGCCTTAACGATTCGTTTTTGTGTTGCAGGAAACTTCATTGCCCAAGGAACACAGTTCACATCAACTTGTTTATATCATTTTCTCTTAGAGCTGCAATATCCTTTCTAAAGGACAGTTTAATGGTAAAAGGTGTCGGGTTAGCTTCCGATGTCGAGAATAACAACGGTACAGCGATACGATTTAAGGACTTTGGAAGTGTAAGTCCTGGAAATTATTCAACGAAGTTCATACCGATTATTTCGGAGAAGATGAATCTCTTTCTTCCATTGCACATGTTAACATTTAGTTCCAAACAAAGATAGTAACACTTTTTATGTTGACATATTTCCACATTTAAACATTCAGTATTTTAATGGCAACACAAGTCTTTTAGTTGGGTTTAGTGGATGCATTTGATCTAAAGGCTGCAATATGAATCTCAATATATTTTAACAAGTCCTTTATACTGATCCGTGGGAATCTATACATGTATGTGGATCCCTAAATAACAGATGTGTAATTGGTTGCAGTAAAGAAAAGGGGTCACACTGTCAAGTTTATATAATATGATATGCAAGATAATAGGATATCAAACTGATCGGTTTCTGCTTAATTAATATGCATGAAAAGTTGTCAATGTTCATATTTTGCAGCACTGGGAATGTAAAGTATTATTTTCAATATTCAACTATGCGTTGGGTGCTAACTATATGTGGATCTTCGTGGAAGGCCTTTACCTCCATATTTTGATATTTGTGTCCGTCTTCTCTGAGAGGAGCAAAGTTGTCTGGTACATAGTCCTAGGCTGGGGTAAGTACATACACCGTCATCCCACCAATCACCCGTTGTCGTTATTGATGGATTGTTTTACTGTTGGTGTTTTCAGCGCCAATGCATTCGCAATCTTGTCGTAGGTTTCATATATACATACATACATACATATATATATATATATAAACTGCTGAACAAAGATTTTCATAAATTTATGAGGCGTTTGTTTACATTTTCCACTGATGTTTTAATTACAACAGTATTCGTTTGTCTGCTTCCACAAATGTACTGTCTGTATTACTTTGAGATAAATTTAGAATATATCTGCTGAAAATTTGTATTGCCTTAACGCTGCTGTGTAATCACATAACTCAATCGATCGATAGCTGCTTATTTGAAAGTTATCACACATTTTATTTGTAGTTCCAATTTGGGAAAGGGTACAGAGAGTGCGCATTTAATATCAAAAGTTGATATTCATTAATGTAGAAAGTCTTGCCTATACATGTACGTACCTATTTTGGCCGTGTGAGTATGATATTACGAGATGGAAACGTTCACCAAGAGGCATTTTAGCTATTGTTTTTTATCATGGTATTCTGCTATTCAGTTGTTTGATTAGAAACTTTCGTCGTCACAGCTGTGCTTGTGTGTTACATCACTCAAATCTGATCATGGCAGTATAATATCATTTATATAAAATGAAAGGCCATTTCTGTACTGCTGTAACTTGTTACTTTGGATAATGGTAAATTTGTTGAAGTAATAAAAAGTGGTGCAACGTGTGTCTCGTCAAGAAGATTGAGAAATGATGACTTGATTTGTCAAATGCAAAATATCTTCTTCCACAACATTTGAATAATACAGTAGTACGTTCCTACTGCCAACAGATCGTAGTCTCATATTCTAAGTGGTCGTAAAATACATATATTAGACAGGATCGAGTGTCATGATAGTGCTGTCTGAAGACAGTCTGGGGCTCCCAAAGGAAATTTTTTTTACAGGTGCTATTCTCCCAGTGTTTCTAAAAGCTCACTTGAAGCTACATTTCCCCATATATTCATACCAAACTCTTAATAAATGAAAATGCAGCGGTACTCTCAAAGCGATTGCCTTTTATTTACACCTCCTATGGATACCAAAGTGTCCCAATTTTAACCAGATCAAGACAACATCACTGCTAATGACCCTGACATTAATGGTGTCTTTTTTTTTCTCATTTCAGTAAGTCCTCTTACATTTGTGGTGCCATGGGTCATAGTCAGAGCCACATTGGAAGATGTGTTGTAAGTATGTTTCATTCGTCTTTATAGTACGAGACCAAAACACGCGTATCAAAGTAGATCGCACATCAACAAGGCAGAAGCTGCACCACACGGGTGGTAGATTGGTTCGTGTGAAAAAAAAGACAAAAATTATTTCAAAATAATGTATTGAACTGAAATTATTAACAGCGCTGTAAATAATCACGCAGTCCTTGGATGCCGCTATTTCATTGACAAATAAATATTCTCCTGTAAAACGGTGTATTATTTCATACAATATTATTTCCTCGCTTTTTGTTGGCTCTTTGTGATGATTGATATTAACATACTTGTGTGAAATGGTCACAGTCAAGGACCGATTGCTCATTTATACATTTTGCAAACTTTTAGTGTTAGTCGTAAAGTAATATACCTAACCTCATTTATACACACTTGTCAGCTCGGTGAATGAACAGCTTCTATAAGCAGCCTTAAACTGGAAATTGAATTGCTAAAAGCAAAAGGTTTGTAAGGCTGTTTGGTATTTTTACTTACTTTCAGATGCTGGAACACCCATCCAACTCAAGCATATTTCTGGATCCTACGCGGCCCTATCACAGCAACAATGGTGGTGAGTACCATGTTGAGTATAACATTGTTTTTACACATCTGTATCTCGGTGTAGCAGCAAAAAGCTTTTACATGCTGGAATGTTGCACTCTAATATAGGAAGATAATTTCAACACATATTATTTATCATTTCTGAAGTAAAACTGTAAGTTCTTCTTTTCATATTTTCGTATTTGCGGCATTTTTCTGACTGCTCTTCAGGAGAAACTGCACATGTGCATGTTGGCAAAGTAACCCATGTGAAGATATGGGTTTATGAATAGGTTTTTCATTGAATGAACAGAATCACAGCGATGGCAATTATCAGGGAAGTTTTCAATTTGTTTTGTTGTCGTTTTTAATCTATTTTTTATTGTTCTGTGTTGTTTTTCTGTGGGTTATTTTTTTCTATTTTCCTGCTTTGCGTTTAAAGAAAAATCAACGCTGATTTACTTCGTGCATTTTACGCACTGCTTGATAAGATTATTACTGAGTTATTAGGGCCAAGTGCTCTTGCTCAGCATTATTATTCAGAGCAGTTTGCAATTTTTTGTCTTTTTAACCAAATTCATCAGTGATTTACGTCGTGCTATTTTACACTATTCGACATGCTTTATGGGATCATTTATTTGTGGCAGGTCAACTTTGGGTTCTTTCTCAACATTGTACGAGTCCTATTCACGAAACTTCAAGCATCAAATACACCCGAGGCCAGGAGATACAGGTACAGGTATGTATCCATCCCGAGTTTAGCTACACTTTGGATCTGAATCTTCTTGTGAATTTAATTTTTGTCTTATTGTAAACTGAGATCATTTTTTTTTCAGTATACTGGTTCCGTTCTCTAGATATACTCAATACGTAAACGTCAATGTGCAAATCATACAAATGGACGTGGCATGTATGTTGTCCAATAGATGCGAATAGCGATCCTGATCAGTTGAGGATTCTTCCAGTATTTACAGGCTATGCTGGCGACCACAACAGTTTTGCCCCCTGCATCAAGGGTGTTAGTGTACATGTAGTAGCACCAGAATTGGTTAATTATGAAATTAAATTAAGTTTTTACAAAGAGACGATGCTCCCCTGGAGTTAAGCATCTGCTGCCTGTATGCGAATAGCAAGACTAACAATACTCACCACGTACAGTTCGTTTGAGAACAATTAACAAACAAAACATTTGACCGTATCATGACCGTTCTTAGACAATATTAATTGTTTATTTCCTGTTGGTGGTTTGATGGGGGCATTATGTAATTTCAAAATATTACTATTACATGTACTCGCCCATGCAGATTCGTTTGTATTGTCTTTTGCTTGTCGACATAGAATAATATATAATCACCACACTGTTTTTATTGTTTTTCATAGAAGCAAGTCAAGCGAATTAGAAAACATTTACTCATTCTGAAAATGTCTGGTCTGTCTGGATGGTAGCAATAGTAACCTGCTTTGCATTGAAACTGCATCACGTGACAATCTAATGGTGCGCGCACGAAGCTTACTTTGCACAACTATGCACTGCGAATTAACTGATCTCATATTTTATCATTTTCTTGCATGCTTGCACAGGTTTCTTCCATATGACTTTTGGGAATGGGATAAGTACAGTTCTCCGTTGTTTCCCTCACGTATTGCACTGTGTGTTGTCGATGAATAAACATGGATGGTGTCAATGTTTGTATATTGCCGTTGATAGTATTACAGTCAATTATGATGTAGTTTGTATCATTTTGAGTTTGGGTGATTCACACGTGACATGCTACAGATTCTTTTTATTTGTTTGGGACCGAGTGATTGTACGAGCATTAGAATAAATGCTTAAAATCGCCATGCTATTTGAAACTGCCTTTTTCTGTGAAAAGAATGCTTTAGTAAAACATATTGATGCCTGAGTGGGAACATTTAGCGCGGTACTCGTCTGTGTTTTCTTCAGCTCATTACAGAATTACACGTCCTTCATTTGGAGTTTATGGTCGTAATGAAGAGATAGGTCTTCGCCATCATGAGCGTCATCCCTTAAAAGCAAACATGCAGAGAACCGCCAATATTTTTTACGAAGACCATGAACCCCGAATTCTCGACATTCAATATGTACATGTACATTTAAACAAATTAAGCTCCCCCAAAATAGCACATTTATTATCAAAAAAAGTACTCTTTCATGACGTCAGGTGGGGTCTTTCTGTGAGTGTGCACGATGGCCAAAAAAAAAAAAAAAAAAAACAAAAACAAAAACAAAAAACAAAAAACAAGAAGCAGTTCCAAGAATGTTTCAAATATTCACCGATATCTTCCCCTCCCATTCCCCCGTCCCCGCCCCAAAGCACTAAGCGCTGCAACTAGACACTTTTAGGTACTTACGAAATACACATTTTCACGCGTATGCTTGAGGTAGACATAAAGCACTAGCCATCATTAAAAAGGGAGATCCATACGCTTGTAATGCTCAAAATGCGTCACGCAAATAACCCTAGCACATTTATAATCGAAAAAATACTTTATTCATGAGTTCAAGGTAGTTTTCCAGTGGTTGTTCTGACATAACCCTGATTATCTATCTATCTATATCTATCTATCTATCTATCTATCTATCTATCTATCTATCTATCTATCTATCTATCTGTCTATCTATCTATCTATCTATCTATCTATCTATCTGTCTGTCTGTCTGTCTGTCTGTCTGTCTGTCTGTCTGTGTAACTATCTATCTATCTATATTGCTACATGCTGGCATGACGTTCAGCAAAATATTAAAACATAAACAACTTTCGTCAGCAAGCTCATGTCATGTACTGAGAGGGTCAAAGAATATCAAAAGGAGACGGGAAGAGAGTAGCAACAAGGGTGGTCATGAAAATTAGTGTCGCATGAATGTGGGCCAGCAAGATATATAACTAAAATGAACAACACTGTTTTCAGGGGCAATACCAGTCATCTATGAAGTACTCAAAGCTCGATTTTGTGGTACCAACTCTTAATATTGTATATAAGACAAACTGAAATAAGACACTGGAGAACACTGAGTTTACTCGATTATATCACTTGGTGTTAAAATCACAAAAACCTTCAGATCGAGATCCCTTGGTCGGATAATGTCCCCTTGGAATCCATATAGATCACGGAGAAAAATCAGGACGCTTAAGAGATAGTAGCTTTAGTTAATGTCTGGGGCCCAGAAATGCTGAATTAGTTCGCCTTTATTCTACATTACTGCTACAACACTGAAAACAGTATTTTTTTTTTTACATTTGTTATATATCAAATTGAATGTGCAGTGTAGTCATGCAAGCTCTTGTAGTATAGCTTTTTCGGTCAACAGATTCACAAGCCCCTAGAAATCCTGTAGGAAACAATGTCGTGCAAAGTCAAATTCCTTTGATGTCTGCTATGGGTGACGTCACAAATTTTTGCCCTCATTATGTGGTCCACACTCTCTGACCCTATGCCATAAAGGCAAATCATATCTGATACAGAGACACATATACTAGCACCAGCGGCAACTGTACGAACGCCCTTGTGTCCAACGGCCAGCACAGAAAAAACACTACCTGCCAGAAGAGAAGCCCGTAACCTTTAATACTCGTTATAAGGTCATGCTAACAGTGCAAAGATTTCGACCTTGGGCATAATATCTAACCGATTTTCCTGTGATACTTTTGTACATGTATATGAGCCTTGTGTCAACGCACCCAACTGATAATTCTAGTGGGGTCCAAATCTATCACTTTAGCACTGATTCAATGCATGTTCTTCAGGTGTTTCTCATTTACTTATATATGCAATAACCTGGTAGCAAAGTAGATTAACCTATGTACCAATACAGTTTAGGGCGTGTTCCTGGAACCTTAATAAAAGATTACCATTATGGATCCATAGATATGCTCGGGTAACTAATTATCAGACAATTGATGGAGTAACACCAATGTTGGTACAATTAGAAAATGGCAATTTCATTTCCTATGGCTTCTTGGCAATTTGAGGTCAGACATATTGGCGCGTGTTCACGTGGTTCAAAGGCATTCCTGTGTTCTTGTGGTGTATGTAGTAATATTTAGCTGCTTGGTGTCATCTTTATGCCAAAGATGAATGAAACATTGCGATGTATCCCTGTAATGACCGAAAATACTACACACTAAATGAAAGAATGTGTTATTTAATCACGTGATTTTTCATAGCTTGGTGATCCGCAGGTTAACGGACTGGGAGACACAGTAGCTCATATTCTCATGTTGAACATCTTGCCTATTTAAGAACACGCTAATGTACACTACCTGTGTGGGTTATATTGCAAATGCATCCACTTGGACGTAGACATACATTTTGGAAGTGTTTCGTTTGTTCCACTTCCTACATAGAAGCAATAAAACTGTTGTTTGTGAATTTTAGTATCAATACAGGTTTACCATATGAGTCTTGAAAGCATATTTGTACAGAATATGCACAATTTGGATCACATATAAATGATAATTTCTGTATGGAATTTTATCTTCAGTATTCAAAAAGGGCCAAACATAATACCTACTTGAGCTTACAAACTCTCAGCTGCGGAGATTTGAACAGTAACTGATCGACGATGTTGGAATTATACATATACTCCTTCTATTATATTACACAAAAATAGTCAGAGAAGTGTATATTTTCAAAGCTATTGTCATTCCAAGGTCATACTGATGAGTATTTAGATAAAAATTATATCTTTCACCAAAAGTAGAATGATATCATTCGATGGGCATCACTGGAGTTACAACGATATTAATTTAGATTAATATTCAAATTTGGCAGAATGTTTCGGCTAAATTACGCTCAATATCGAATCATCATTTTTGAGTCATGCTGTCTCCAGTAAACTCAGCGACATGATCACTCAAAGAAGAATCTGAATGAAATATTTGTACACTGTGATTTGCACCTTGAAAAAAAATGCTTAAAAAGTGAATCGGAGGAGTGATATACTTTTCACATTTCACGCTATAACTTGTGAAACATTAAGAGCATTGCTACGGTTAGTCACTGAACTCTTTATAGGTCGGAAATCGTCACAAAATATTTTCACGTGTATTGGCAGTCTTAGTTGGGAGTGGAAAGTAGGTTAAAAATAAATATAATAAAAACAAAACTTTCTGATCTTAGTACATAATGATTAAATAACTTAACTTGAATTATGGGTTTGGACTGCACAAGAGGTCCAACTCTGACACATGCCGCAAATATAAGCACACCTTTATTTATGTGGGTGAAATTTGTTTATGATATTTGGCAGCGAAAACTGAAACGTTAATGAGATAAAATCAGGCAAAACTATTAATATTAGATATTATATGACTATATGTAATTGAACGGTACGAAATATTTATTTGTTTCTTTCTTGATTTATTTGGAAAAGGCACATGTATCAGTTTCAGGCAGTGCATTGTGATGTTTGGGCGAATGGCTATATAGGTGATTTGAACAAATGCTTTTTTTTGAAGTGAAAGATGCATGACTATTACAAAGAATGAAATACATTCCATACATATATCAGTCGGGAAGGAAAAGTTACTTTGTGTAATATCTTGATAAAACATCTGTCGTAGAGCATAGGACACAACTTCCCAGTAAATGTCTGATGCTAGGATGCACTTAACAAAAGGTTGCGCAAAGGACATAATCATCGGCCCCCGTTGCAGCACTCATACAATTATTAAAAAAAGAGAAAACTAAAAAAAGTGATGGGCATGCAGAAAAAAAACTGACAAACGGACGAGTTCAGATAACTTTGAAAAAGGATGCGTGACTTTCTATCTCGGGAAAAAGAAACCAGCACCGCTCTGAATGTTGTAAAGAAATGTGTATTGGAAATTCAACAGTTTTTTTTTTCTGATCAAGTCAGTAACCCATTTATTAATGGCAGTTGCCTTTCAACCCTTTATAGAGTTTTTATGATCAGCATCCGACTCAAGATTAAGTTGCTTATAAGAACAAACGCAAAATAAAATTTATCTAAGTACCTTTTACCCCAATCCACCTATCTCTTGACCATTGAAGGGAAATTGGTTTTGTTTTTAAGGTATACGGTATCTTTACTTCGTGGTAAATGGCTCAGCATGTTTTACATTTCGCCTTTGTACAGCATGCACATAGAAAGCGCGTATTCTACGTAATTTAACATATGCAACAAATGAATACCCACTGCATAGCTGTTCCTTTTTCTTGTAGTAAAATGTGTTTAGCACCTTTAGTAAATATGGTGATGACGTTACCACGCAATAAGCCCCTTAATGTATACCGACAATTTTTACATGTAGTAGATTGTTTTGAGGGAGAAGGTACAGCAAAAAAAATCCCTGCATTGTAATGTTTGTATTAGTCTTGGTTGTTTTGATGTTTTGTGCACGTCTTCATGCACACATACATGTGTCTATGATTGTGCGTTTTTGTCACCGATTTTATATACTTTATGTAGCAATTGTACTTAAAATGATGATTAGATTCAACCAATTATGTTTGCGTTATTTTCACTTGTTTATTCAAGGCAACTCGGTGAGACGACTTTATGACGTTGATTTTGTAGAACATAACTCTCATTTTTCATATCTCAACTTTATAAGTGATAGCGCTTTTTACATACTTACTGTTGACATGAATAAATGAAAATACTTTCACGATATAAACCTGGATATACAAAGCAACCAACATAATTAACCTGTACTTACATATTAACGCTACATTGATTGAAGTTTGCAATACATAAGTGGAGTGAACATATTAAATCTGAAGAATGCTTTACATGTTTGGTTCATGAGTTCTAAAATCCCATCACCTAAACTGGAACTGCATATTAAGATGAGTTTGTTCTTTAATAAGCCATATGAAAGATATTATGTTGCTCATCTGTTTCTAATGAATGATGCACTTCCTGTGAAACATATCTATGACGAAACATTCTCCAAATATGCCATAACTTATCTTCACAATGCACCAGCTTCGCTTTTCATCATTATAACTATTTTATTTTGGAGCACGTCAATATGAACACAATGTGAAGTTGTATTTTAATTTTTGTGTTTTGTTGGAAGCTAAATCGCCTGTATCATATTGACTCAACGCAACACGATTTATTGATTACAGAAAGCTGGCCAAATCAACGCTGGTTCTCATTCCTCTTTTTGGCGTCCACTACATGGTCTTTATAGGCTTTCCAGAGTTGAAAGACCCGCATGCAGAACTGGTCAAACTTTATTTTGAAATGTTTTTCAATTCCTTTCAGGTAAGTGTGCAAAATATTGTTTCGCGACATTATCAGATTTAATTAAATACTGCTGCATTTGACACATATTAAAAAAGGCTATTTGTGGAACAGACAATACTAAACGTAATACGTTTTGTAAAACAACTACAGTATATTTCACCTCTCTTTCAACACACAGTTTGCACAGTCAAAATGCGATTGAGAATCATACAAACACTGTAGTGTTAATGAGGACTGTTGAGTATTCTAGCATTCAGAAGTAACTGCTGGGTAAACACATTATGGGAATTAATCAAAGTGAAGAAACTGTGCAACTGGAGCAGACTGAAACCACCAATGAGCTGTTCAAGTGGTCACCATTTTTACCCAATGCTCAAAGTGGCCATGGGGAAGGAGAAAGGTTCGATTTACATGTACGCGTAATATATATATATATATATATATATATATATATATATATATATATATATATATATATTATCAATGCGAAGATAATTTATCATATTCACAATATCAATTTAATTTTAATTATGTTCCCAACCACACATATTTTGTAAAGATCCATCTATTCAATCACATGAAACAGGTAAACATTAATGTAAACCAAATTATGGAAAAAATACGTATTCCCTTTAAAAACGTTTTTGAAGTGAACAACCCGTTTTGTGAGACCTTGTATTTGAAAAGCAAAATTTTGTCAAACATTGTACCCACGATGTATAAGTTATTTCCAAAACGTGCACTTGTGTGAGTGGTTAGTAATTTTAAAGATCCCTTAAATATGCTTTTGTTGCGTCATTTAATTTCAGCGGTGTATCTTTTCCTTGTAATGGGGTCAAAAATACTTGGGTACTTCTGAACAAATAAGTTATGAATTAAGTGTAATATTTTTTATATCTGTACAACATTGCTGTAAGTTGATTCTTTGATATCAGTGTTTCCTGTGTGTCACCTTATTATTATATTTGTCCTAGTTTTCGGTCAGTGTAAGCAATTCTATGGATATATCAATGCATCTATCATCTGTATTTAGTTAATATCATAAATCAGATTTGCCATTAAGACCATAAGCGACCTTGGGACAGACAATGCACACCGTAGCTATCACCACTATGTGAGTATATTTTTTCTTGCAGGGTTTTCTGGTAGCCCTGATATACTGTTTCTTCAACGGCGAGGTCAGTAACATAAATGCACATACTCTGTATGCCAATTCATTGTTAATGTTGCATGTACTCAGAGTTCCTTTACATTAAAAGGGCGTTAAAACACACAGCGTTGAACCTCTGTTGGGACAACATTTTTTCAAATCATATGCAATCGCACATATTTGCCGTGAACTCAAACAGTGCCTCAAGTTAAACATAGGGTACTGCTATCCTTGCTGTAGCTTAGCAATGCAATTCAATCTATATAGAGAGATTCTGTGGTAGCTTAATGTCTCTTAGTGTAAAAGTGTTGTTGCTTTGGAATTCCTGTCAGGTTTGGCCTATTATTCAATATGATTTTGTCTGAAGCACATCCTGACGTTCCGTGCAGAGGTTTCTCAAATGGCCAACTGGCTTTTTCAGACTATGATTTCTGATTGAAGCTAGTCACACTTTTTGGACGTTATGAACAGGCAGGGGTAATGCATATTGAATACACAGATTCAAATACGTCCTCTTGAAATATAAAGGGGATGGCTATGTGATGTGACTTTTACTGTTGAGAATTGCACAAGCGACATGTATCTCAACGATGGTTCGCGAACTGTTGAAACTAAGCTGACAAGTATACATGCAAAACACTTAAGCAGTATGATTCACTTGTGACTTACACATGCTGCCCGTCACCAGTCCGAGCTTGGACACAAAGTGCTCTCAAGTATCTACTTGTAGAAAAAAAATGTAAACTATAGCTTTCTCCCGTGGCACAGAGATAGTACTTTTTGATTGCAAGGCTCAAACACCGCACTTATGGCAATAGTGCACGAAAGTGATGGGCAAATAAAGTCCAAGAAGAGTGCAGCTTAGGACCTCAGGTGGCAGCACGTGACTGCGTTCCATTTGCACATATTTGGGTATTTGCTTAACAAAAGTGTAAAATGGATTTATTATCATGCAAACACTTAAAAGTATGCAAAATGTTACCCTCAAGTGCTGCCCTCTAGGAACCTGAAAGGGTCTCTGGGATTCAATCACGCACTTAATACTGTGCTTTTTCACAATTTTCCTGCACCATACTTAACCCAAAATCTTTGCATTTGGGCAAAATATGTGCGCCAAATGATAATCACGATATAAAATGTGCTTTGAACATATGTAGTACTACTAACAGTAACACCACGCACACGCACAGATCGTGGAAATATGCGTGTCTCATTGATCTGAATGACGCTCGAGGTTTTTAGGATTCTTTTGCAAGGTATCACTTGTGGCATTGCCTAGTGCAAGTGCAATCCAGATGAAACATGACAAGATAGCCATTGTGAAAGAATGAAATAATATCCCCATGCTGAAACCTTATTCTGCTAAATAATCATAAGTAATTTAGACAGTGGATGCTTCCAAAATTGCTTATGAAGGTAAAACACTACGCTGCACTTCCGGCTTGGTTGAATAAGCTGGATAAATGCCTACCGACACCGTTTTAATATTTTCCAAAGTTTCACATCAAGCAAGCAGTGTTCCACTTGCACTGCTTCATGCTTCAGCCGACAACTTCTGGCGGAGGTTATATGAACTCTTTCACTGCCCCCTGGGAATAATGTCGAACTACTTGAAACGAACTGCTCTGAATGAAATATGGCTTGATTATTGTTCTTGGGAAAAAGACCTTTCATGCAAGTACCAGCATGTCTGTAATTGCATAGAATATGATATATAATTTAATATTACAAGTCAAAAGCTTTCTTCATTGCGTCTTGAGCGCATTGCAAGATAAGTTCTTCACTCAGTCCAAAATGTGGCGCTTTAAAAGTTTACAACCTAAATGGCCCCTATTTCCTTTACCACTTGCAAACTATTTTTCTTTTTATGTACCATAAAGAAAGCATTCTCGGACCCTTAGTGTGCCTACGTGAATGACATATCAATCATGTATCATGCAAAGTATTATAATATACTGATGATACAGGTCCCCTTCTTTCCAGCAAATATCTGGATTGGTTGGCTTCAACTCGAAGTACTGAATTTGAAAATTGTTGTAAATGCCTGGTTGACAACAGGGCGTCAGTGCATCTAGGAAAAAAATTGCATGCATTCTCTTCGGATATAAACGGAAATAAAGAAGCCAAGGATTACCTTGTCATCTATCAAAACTAAGAAATAAGACCCAAATGTTCTGTCAAATATGCTGGTGTTGAACTGGACCAAAGTCTAACATGTGAAGACTGTGAATGGTGTAATGAAAAATCTAGATTTCTGTTTAAATTTTCTGTACCGACAAAGCAGGGTCCTTGATTTTTAAACTAGAACTACCTGCTACAGCTTTAATGCAATCTTTATTTGATTACTGCCTTTCAAGTTGTTTCTCCAACTTGATAAACAAACTCTAACAGAGGTAACAAGTCATGCAAAACAAGATAATTCGCTTTATCTTAAATCTCCCTCCAAGAAGCCGCATTGGTCCTTCGAAATTTGAGTTGGCAGGAATGCTAGATGTGCAATGGAGAACTTAATTTAAACCATGAACATAACATTTATCATAGTAAGTATCCAGGATACTTGTCAGAAAATATCATAAAATTCAAGATTTACACCAGTATTATACTAGGGCAGCAATCACAACTTTGTAGTACCCAAGGATGACGGGTACGGTGGTCGCTCTTTTTTACACCGTACCATACGAAATTGGAATTCCCTTCCTGCAGAAGTCAAATTGGCCTAAAATTAACAATCTTTTAAATATAAGGTAAAATGTCATCCAAGAGGGGAATGAACATATTTTCATACTTGTGGGTCATATTTTTATTGATCTCCGAAAAATGCAAAATCATGTAATATTTTCAGTCACATACTGTTTAGTCTTTATATATGTGCATGTTAATAAATGTAAATGTGCATATCAATGTACTTGAATGTTGTGCTCAGCTTTGTTAAGTTTTATTTAAAATTTCGTAAATTTTCCAAAGAACCCAACTGTAAATATCTCTACCGGCATTCGTTAGTTATCCTTGCATCTCCTCATTTAATTTCACACTTTGGTGCTAATTTAAATGAATGAATGAGTGAATGAATGAATGAATAAATGAATGAATAGATCCAATCAACAATCAATCGTGTAAACTGAGGGCTCCATTGACAATTGGACAGTAAAATGCCATACTAAGTGTATTCCATGCTTAACTGGATATAAAAATCAACAAACGCAGGTAACAAACTGCATTCTACCCAGGAATCACCCACATTCATCATTATACTGTTGTTTACTTTTAATTTTGACTTATTCCAATAGTACACAATTGCAAAAGTTGACTTTTTATGATAACCTTTATTGATTAAAATTATATTGAAAGTAAAGATAGCAAATCTGCTTTGTTTAGGTCCGGTCAGAAATTAAAAAGAAGTGGAACAGGTATCAGATGAGGCGAACTGGAAGCTCAAGTCGATCAGCAAGCCGCTCATTTGGAAACACAGTGACTACCTACTTAACTAGGGCCAGAAATTCATTATACTCTATACAATCGGTGGACAGAGGGGAGAGTGTAGAACTAGCCAATGGCAATACATCAAACTATACGCATGCTCAATCACCGCGAGGAAAGAAAAAACCATCGGATGGTAGCTCTAAGTCAAATGACAATAATAAAAGTTTAGTTGCAATTGAAGAAGCGAAACCAATCATGCGTATAGACAAAGAGAGCGTGTTTTAAACAGAAGTCCCCGCGTTTTTTGTACAGTTTTTCCAGTTGACATCACGTCATTAAAAGATTGTTCAGTATATTTTTGTGTCATTTCTCATGTTTGATAATCAAGAAGAACTGTGTCTTGTCACATTGAATGCACTTAAAAGCCTGGAAGAGACCATGTCGGAATTTCCTACAGAAGAAAATAAAACCTACAGTACATGCCATCAGTGCTGCGTCCACCTAATAATGTCTATTTTGTGAGCATTATAATTGGCACAAGGGGTATTGTGCTAATTTATCAAGTGTCACATACATATTCTTGTAAAACGGAAGACTGCAGTAGGAGTACCCACGACCGTCTGGTGTCTGGTTCCGTAATACGGAAGCTAGCTTATACTGATCGCCTGGAAATTTTGCGATGGAGCTTTGCTGGTTTGACGATCTGTTGGATCTTCAGTTTCTTATATTTTATACCTCTTTATTGTCGTCGCTAACTATTTGTGAAAAATAATGATGCCAGAAACCATCAGTTATATACCGCATTGATATACTATGTGGATGAATACACGTGGAAAACAGAGCAGAGTTTCAAACGCGACCCAATGAGGCGTCGCAATCAATATAACAGTGAAGCTACGGTGACAATCTGTGCTGATGTGAAGCCCGTTCTTTTGATCTCTTGGTCCAAACTCTACCCAAAGCTCATCAGCAAAATGTTATAAATGTTGCCCGAGATACTCTCTTTGACGATGAGATAAAATCACTACTATTGCAGTCGAAAGGAACTAACCAACAAAAGGACTGCTAATACTTGCAGGCCAAATGGCGGCTTTAAAATGCTGCAAGTGGTGCCAGAGTGTAGAACGTGACTTACCCTTGACGTTTCAGAGCAGCTTGTGTTTAAGATCGGGGCATTGGAAAGTGAGACTTTCAATTAGTTCAGTTCACATACAAAGCGGATCTTACGGTAAATAGTTTGGTTACCGGTATATGCCTACGAGATAAATTTACATTGCACTCGACTGGGCATACTGTATATTCGCAAAAGAACGCTTATGTGCCCTTAAAACCTACGCGTGCAAAACAGTAAAAGCATTGAAAGAACCATACGTGTCAGGCAAGACACAGTTTATGAGGATTTCATCGACGAAACTGCGTTTGAAGGTGGATCATGTACTATAAATAGATATTACTAATCGATAAGCCCGTGTTTTTTTTGTTATCAGTAACATATGTTTGTGTTCACGCCAGGTTCGGATTAGTCGTGATCAAAAATTGTGTTTCGGGCCAGTTTGGGGTTAATCTTGATTAAACTTACTTCGGGTTCATAGTTGTATTGGAATTCGTATCCAGCAAAAGACCATCAGTGTGATAAGGCAGTGCCAAATAATAAATGCAAGGTAGCACTGATGTGGTAAGGATCAATGCTGTTTTGTGGACTCGCGATGGAATTCACGCAATCAACGCTCGTACCACAAAGCGTAATAATTCACGGGTTCTGCTGATGCGGATTTCGTACTAGTCGTGTAAACGCCGCAGTATGTTCAGCAACTTACAATCGGGATTAATTTAATTTGAAATTCTGGAGTGAGCACACCCTTGGTCTTGTACCAGCCAGGTGAGAGATATCATATCAAAAGCAAAGTGCCAAATTCATGCACATTTCACAAGTAATGTGTTAGTTGACAGACAGCTGTGGCTGCGAAAATTAGTATTGTGCAAGTTATAAATCGGAGCTGGTAGTAGCTATATATTTTGAGCAAATCTAACTCATACATGTCTCTAATTCAAACCTGTCAAACAGTTTTCACAAGAAATATTGTTAGATATAGTGACCGAGGCGTGCCTCTAACAGTTTGTCATATTCCAGACACTATTTCGTAATTGCACATTCCCATTTCATAATATGCATTATTCTGTAAATGTGTTCCATCATAGCCCAGTGTCCGACACAGCCTGTCCACACATAAATATTAGGGTACTGATCATTTATGAAGGGTCATTAAGAAAAAATAAGAATAGCCATTGAAAGTGTACACCTAGATACTGTAAATATGAGTATGAACGGTTTGATGGCCATTTGTACATGTACATGTACATCATTTTCATTTTTGTAACGTTATCGTGAAAAGTAACTATCATTTATATTGGTGCTTCAGTTCACGTTTGAGTTGAATAAGAGGAGACAACCCTCGAAATGTATTATGTTTGCAGTTCAGTTTATTGTAATATCGGTCATTCGATCATGTCCATGCAATAGTTACGGCACAGTGCGTGACGCAAGTTAGAGTTAGAAATTTCAACTGAAAGATATTTTTATGTAGTACTTAAATTTCATGTACCCATAATCGCTGCAAACAGAAATGTCATCAGCAAGTGGAGGCTCTGAAATATATGCATTGACATACAGAGCTGGACCCTGTCATTCACAGTTCTTCGTATATCTCCCAAAGATTAATGAAATGTTTTATGCATTCGCAACCCCCAATCCACAATTTGGAGTGAGTGACAACGTTCTTATGTCGTAGAGGCCTGTGTTAAATTATCCTTATGTGACATATTTTTACATTTTGTGAAAACATTTAAGCTGCATTTGTTTAAAACGGACAGCTCCCCTCTCTGAATTTCAGAATGGTATCTCAGAATAATCAGATTAATGCCTGTACCATACGACAGCCAGATATGGATGTCAGATGCTATGTTAACCGGGACAAGGGAATGCATTTTTTCTCCATTACATCCATTTCCATATATTGTATTGTAGCACTTTTTTAATTTATCAAATTTTTGTGGTGTATATATACCTGTTCCGTCACATAAAATCATCGTTGGTTGGAGTGAGTCGCTAACAGAAAAAAATAGTGAGCCCTTGGCAACGTTTCTGTGATAATAAAAACATGTAAGCACTCATTTGGTAAGTGTGCGTCTTCTTTAGCTAATTTCGTTTTGTTTTAGTGAAAATCCCATGATCAGTGTTGAGATGTCCATAAGCACTGACCAGAACAGCAGTCACCTTGACTACTGCTCACAGTGCGTTGATGGTGATTGACGCACCGAAGACGTGTGTTACACTTTTAGTAGAAAAGAACCTCTGTAAAACGGAACCATACGCAATAATAAATTTCTCCGAAACGAAAGGTATAAAGTCCTCTGTTGAAAGACCTACCAAATTAATTTGCTGCAAATACATTAGCATCATTCAAAAACGTGATCGTGGCACATTTACTGCTGATAAAATTGAATAGCCAACTCAAAGATAAAGTACAAAGGCTTGGAGATATTAGATATTAATTTTGAACGTCGTTTGCATTATGCAATTTAGTGATCGGTCAGAAGCTCGGCATATAAGCATAAGTGACCCAAACATAATTGAGAAAAGCATACGTCTGTTCTTTTATATTTTGGCACTGGATACGATCAATAAACAAGATTGACATTATACTAGCTTAGTCAAAAGGTATGTTCATTCAGAACACTACCGGATCTAGCAATATTTGATTTTTTCCCCCTTTTTAGTCACATTATTTTTTTATTCATGCCTGGTGACAAGAAAGGTAATGTACCAAACTTTATGAAAATGGAAAAAGTCCAATTATGTCGGGTCATGATTTTGCGAATGAGCTCAACTTTAAGTCTGCGTCTATTTTGTCTTATAAAATTAGCACATTTTTCGTTTTCGTTCTCCCATTCCTCCCTGCTCTGAATTTTTGTATCATAGCATACTTTACACATGTCGGCGAAACTATTTTAAAAATGAAAAGTTAAAAACTCACAAATGTTTGTAAGCCGAAGCCTCAACACAGAGTCTCCCCACCTTAAAGCAATTCACATTACATTCTGAACCTGGTGTAAAATCACATTGTATTTTAAAACGACACATAATTTTGATTCGTTCTTGCGCGTGGCTGAGTTAAACGTTTTAATTCTGTTTCAGATTTATTTCAGCATTTGGTGCGTTTGTTTCATTGAGAATTCTATGGTTTCACTTTAGAGAAAATAATTACTTTGTATGTATCTTTAGTTCATTATGTTGTGCGAATGCTTTTAACATCCAGCCTTAAAGCTAGTCGATTGTTATTAGGTTAATCCTTTTGCGCACGATAGCTAAACTGGACTTTTTAATGAATGAATATATGCCTAGAAACATAGGCTACACATCTTAAATTCGACAATAATACAAAGTTTCAAAATTAAATATATGTGCGTGTGATCACAGATGACGACCGCTAGAGGGCGTACACGTATGCAACAGCAGGCCTAAACCACGAAATTTCCAGTTCTGTCTGCGGCAGGCGTGAACCTGTGCATTTGACGTGCTTGTGTATGGTAGTGAATATTAATTCGATAACCCTTTTTATTTACGCATCCCCACAAAGGCCTTTCGTAACTAAACGTAATATCAATGGTGCAAGGAAATCAAAATTAAAATGATTAATCATCATCATTTACACAATTTAGGCATATCGTGTTGGCGAAGATTTTAGTCTTTGAACAGTCTACCGACAGGCTTTGTTTGCTTCCAAGTCTCAGACTGTCTCAAAATACAAAATACCTTATCTCGGAGGTGAACCGGTACACACTATCATCTGTTAACCACTTTCAAAGTATGTCAATAAAACAATAATTGCCACAACAAATTTGAGATTTTTGCATCATGGACACAATTTGTTAGATTTCCATTCGCTGCAAGCACCATTATACAGCCTCGCCACAATATGTATATATATACATATATATATATATATATATATATATATATATATATATATATATATATATGTATGTATATATATATATATATATCCTACGATAGGGTGTATGGGAGACTAACAAAGCCATCATTGACGCCCATGCGATTAGCTATCCGGTGAACGATGGCATTTCAATATTTTGTTATAATTTCCTTATTTGGAACCCTTGCGATGCACTATATTTTGACCTGGGTCATTACTATAAATAAAGAGTAAATATCGTCTGCCATGTGGTTTGCCGGTACATCAGCTGTTTGAATGTGACCTCATAACATTGTAGTACAGTCGATAATATTCATCCGCGCATAACGCCTATTCCGTAAGCAACGGATTTTTGCAAGTTTTTTTATGTTGCAAATGCATTATAATTTTTTTTTAAATGCAATATTTAGGCAGAAAATCCAACGTACAATCATATGATAAATACAAACACTCTTGTGTGTCTGGTTGGAAGTCAATGATTCTGATCAGCGTCAGACTCATTTCGTTCCAACTAGAAACACCGCTTATGATGGATTGTATATATATATATATATATATATATATATATATTATATATATATATATATATATATATATATATATATATATATATATATAGTGGTTTGGCGTATCCACTTGCAGCGTATTTGCAGATGAAATATTTGTCAGGCGCCATTACTCCAGCTCTTTACTGAAGGCAAGAGATCGTCAAGTTCCGCGAAATCCAACCAACACGTGATTTGTTATTTGAGAACAGTATAACAAAAGAAACTGCCAATAAATTTTATTCAATCGACAAAGAGCTTGACCTGGGCTAGGGTGTATATAAAAGGAGATAAGCCACAAGTTTGAAACATTTTTGTTTATAAACTCAAACCTACAGAAATCGACCTGGTAGTGGGCTTTCTGGACGCTCAATGTCCCCTAGCGGTCATTACTCTTCAGTAACATTAGAATTATACAGCATCTCACATTGCAGTCAAATGAAGTGGAGCGATCATGCATGTGGAGTGAATTGACGCAAGGCAATTCCAGCACATGGTTATTCTGTTCGTCATAGGTAAAAATGCTACTTAAAAAAGAAGTGTGAAGAAATACAAATCTAAAGTTCACAAGGGATATTGAGATTGAGGAGCTATCTTTGGTTCAAGGTGAAAAACATACTCGTTATGTGTTTTGTTTCTTCGTTTGTTTCTCATTTTTGTGTTTTTGATTTGTTTTGTTTTGTTTTTGTTTTTCTTTTAACTTAGGCTTATTTTATATGATACACTTCCGTCCATCCGTCAATAATTCGCATTTTTGACTTCCCCACAGCCGAAAGCCTGTTAGCCACATCGAGGTGCTGGGGGTGTACCTCAGATGGGATACTTCAACGTTCTTCAATCGGTCACGCTCCATTGATCTTTGGATTGTCTTATTTTTTTCTTAATTTCTGAAAGAAATCTTTAATAAGATTCTTCTCCATAACCGGTTACCCATTTGAATTGAAAATGCATAGGCACTTGGTAAGGACCCTAGGTCTTAACTTGTGCTAAATGTATTGCTGCGATTAAAAAAAAAAAGAATAAAAGAATTTTTGCGTGTTTTTATTATTTTTGATTCATTCCCGTTCAAAACCGTAACGCAGATTGTGCTGAAACTTACCTTGAAATGAAACGTACCTCATCGAAGCGGAAGGCAAAGTTGTCTATTAGGTGGCCGTGCTCTGGATCCCTTATATTTTTAGCGAAGTTTTGAATTGGGGGTACTTGTGGGTTAATGTACAATTATTACAATATAAGTCAATGGAGATTATAAGTCAAATTTTCGACTTCTCCTGAACTGCCAGTCAGATTCACTCCAAAATTGGTTGATATGTATCTTGGTGGATTTCTATGGAGTCTGTGCAAGTGGTCATGGTCCAATGAATTTTTTTTTTTTTTCATTCATTCATTCATTCATTCATTCATTCATTCATTCATTCATTCATTCCATGCATTTTTTGTTCAATTTGGGGTTAAACCTTAAATATCCTCTCCAAAAACCCACTGGACCGATTTCTTGGAAACTGCATAGGAAAAATTCGGCTTACCCCCAGACAAAGGTGCAGCTTAATGCGGGTTACATACCAAAGTGTCAAGGAAAATTTCGGCTTGACCCTAGACAAAGGTGCAGCATCTTCCTCTTCTGGGCGTAATAAAGAACTCCTCTGGTAATCAAGTGGCTTGCAGGGCGAGAAACAAAAAGGAAACGAAGAGGAGTGCCATAACAGCATAAAGTGGGTGAAAAATTTGCATCATTAACGTAATTAGCAATTATAGAGCTTATGTTTCTAAGTTAGCAAGAGCTTGCTGCGGAGGGCGAAACGCTTCCAAATTTAACAGCCGTATGTTTTGACCTTAAAAGGTATCACAGTGCTGATCAGCCAAACTTTCTTCATGACCACGGTTTATGATACCAATCTTTAATATTGCGCGACAGAAGATCAAATATGGCAATACAAACTTCAGTCTTTCGACATACAAATAAAGCACAGGGATTAAACAGCTTAGAGAGTAATTTACAATTCTTTTGGGTGAAAGTCCATTAATTTTTGTTTTAACATTTAAGGTGTATTTGATAGAATTTCCGCAAAAAGATATTTGGAAACACGTTATCATAAAGGAATTTAAACCATTGTTGGCGATGTTTTGATTGAAAAAATACCAACAGTAACGCACAGGTAACATTAGTGTGGTTACAATGATATGCAGGTATAAATAGACTTCGAGAGATGGAATACTACCAAATATGATTTATTTTTGGACATACTCATCAAATGAATATGGCCAACAAAATATGTTATACTGGCAATATAAAACTGCTCAGTCGGCCAATCCTGCTAAATACCCTTGCATACAAGCACAAGCCATCCAAGTGTATATCGATTCCGAATACTGGTTTGTTGCCAAAAGTATCAATTGCAAGGACTTCTATATACAGCAGTCAAAACACACACACACACCAAAAAAAACGAACAAAACAAAACAAACAAACAAAAAAAAAAAGAAAAAAAAAAAAACCAGAAAAAAACAGAAAAAAAAAACAAAAACAAAAACAAAAACAAAACATAAAAAGAAACAAAACCAAAGCAAAAAGCAAAAAAAAAAAAAAAAAAAAAAAAACAAACAAACAAACAAAAAAACCCCCCAAAGCAAGACCAAAAAAGAAAAAGTAAAAAAATAAAACACACACAAAAATAAAAAACACACAAAAAAACTACCATTGTCTAAACACCTATGAGAATATACTATATTTTAAGAAAAGGACTATTTTTCATTCTGTTTGGTTGTTTGTTTTGATAATTTAACTCCGTTGATCAACAAACGAAGACGTAATATTCAGATCAAAGCAATGAAATTATTATTATTATTATTATTATTATTATTATTATTATTATTATTATTATTATTATTATTATATTAAAGTCTATCACAAAATAGATGAGTTTAACTTTGAAGTAGTTAATTATCCTTTCCCGGACAGTAATATTTCCGATACTATTGGATATAATACATTTTTGTCACAAATTTTGAGATTTGGTCGTATTTGTTCTAAATTTCAGGACTTTGCATCAAGAACCAAATTTATTTACAATAAACTTGAGTCAAGAGGATTCAAAGGTGTACTTTTGATCAAATATTTCTACAAATTTTGCTGTAAATATCCCGAGATGGTTAGAAAGTTTGGCTTCAATAATTTTAGAGATTTTAGACTTGCCTGTTTTGCTACTTAATTTCATCTTTTGACACCATTATGTTTAAACGTTCACCTTTCGGACATTTTAGGCTAGCTTGTTTTCTGTTAGGTAAACCCCCAGGGGCTACAGGTAGCAAGAAGCGGCCTACGACAGTTACAAGCTTGCCTAATCGTACTTGATATCTGGTTAATATTTTCATTGCATTCTTTTGACATAAATACAAAAGACTTCCATTCTTTTCTGACTTGCCCTATAATTCTACTGTTAACATCCAAAGATTATTAGAAAGTCTGGCTGCAATAATCTACAGTTTTTAGACTTGTCTGTTTTGCTACTTAACTTTATCTTTTGGCATCTTTCTGTTTTAATATTCACTATCAGACATTTTAGGCTTACATGTTTTCTGTTAGGTAAACCCCCAGGGGCTACAGGTAGCAAGAAGCGGCCTACGACAGTTGCATGTTTGCCTAATTGTACTTAAAATCCTGTCAAGAAAAATTGTTTTGATAGCATGTTTTTGGCATAAATGCTAATGACTTCCATTCTTTTCTGACATGCCTAAATGCACATTTACTCACTATTAAAAAATTACTCAAAATTGACAGTATTTTCTCAAGTGTCACAAACCTGACACATTAGGTTGACACATTGACTCAGGGTTGGCAGTTAAATAGAGCTTAATTGTTTGAGGAGTAGGTGTCATCATGGAGTTTGTTTTACATCTCTGGTACAGGATGTACATTGTTGCAGTCCTTGTTAGGATTTTCCTTGGTTTGTACAGGTGGTCAAGCTGCAACTGTTTATTTTACAATCACTGGGACTGAATATAATGCCCCAGCTTGTTTCCACTTCAGTTAAACATTGGCGGATGGTTTAACTAGGAAAAGCTGTCCAGCTAGAAAGGGTACATTTTGGTTCAGGGGTAAGTCAAATTGTTCTTATCTGAACCTGTACTATGAAAATTTGGTAATTATGGTTTGTTTGACAGGTATTCTTCTTTGATATGAAGCTCTGCATTTACAAGCAAAACTTCACATATTTAGCTAATTCATCAATTGCCACGTTCATATTTATTCATTATTATGTGGGTTGTCTTTGCTGAATATTTAGCTTAGGCAAGGAGCCGCTACTCAGAGAGACGTGTACGGGTAAAAGGCTCCGAAACACGTTGAGTAGTTACCCGCTGAAGACCCTTTAATTTAATTGGGCTGATACAGCCTATGTCAAAATTTTACAGAGGAACGTGTGCAATATAGACAATAGTAATTCCATATATATACAGGTTAGACAGGGACAGGTTAGCTTATGGAGAGTAAAGAGTTCGAACTACGGAATAGGATATTGACTACTAGGAAGTGGTTCTGGGCAAAAAGACACAAATACAATTATTATTATTATTATTATTATTATTATTATTATTATTATTATTATTATTATTATTATTATTATTATTATTATTATTATTATTATTATACAATGACAGCCGGATAAATCTAATGAATTAGAATGCTTTGGTTGAAAGGGCAGTGAGGACGTGCAGTGAAGACCGTGGCTTGATTATGTATTTGCCATTGTCAGGCTTCAACTCAGTCAACTTGTATGCATACCTGAAACGAATATTCCAAGGCACGCAATTTTTCAGGCAATTCCCACCTTGATAATTCGCTGAGGCGGACAGTGGCACAAGAAATCATGCATCCTTTGCTGAAAGTCCCCTGATCATGCGAGAACATCTTTGTTTAATTTTGACGAGCATATCCGAGAAAAAAAGTCTGGCGTTAATGTACTTTAACGATAATTTTTCAGGAATTTTGCCATTAGTATTGATCAAGGCCAAATCATCGCTCCAGCATGTCAGGTACACCCTATAGGCTGACATTCAGTTATTTTGATGGGCACCTCTAGATGTTGACAAACATTAACCTGAAATACCAAATGGGAATTTAGACCAAAACCCATACATAAAATATCAATCAACAGGATTATCGGACACAACGCATTCATTTCTTTGAGAAATCAGAGACAAGAAGCTGTATCAGTTGATCTCCATTAAATCCCCGGTGTGTATGCAAACACAATTTGCATGTAGGCTATGCATCAGACCACTAATGGTTTTACTTCGTCTTTTCTGACATTATAATTTGACAAGCAAGATATGTCCGTACGCGTGCCAAAACAGTAAGATCACCATGGGGAACGTAAAAGCATTACAAATCATAACTTGTGAAACAAACCTGTCTACCAACGAGTGTTCCTCCACGACATTTATTAATTTTCAATCATTTATCATATAACAAGGGCGATGCTTTCAGCGACGGCTATTGGGTTTTGTTATTGTCGTACATATATTAACCTATTACAAAACTGTGGAGCTGGGCACAAGGTTGGCATCAGGAAAAACTTATATTGACTCACTGGATACATATATTGACTCACTGGATACATATATGCTCAGGGGCGAGGAGTGTCCCTGTAAGGTGTACCTTTAGGAAGCATTTCTCTACGTTTTACCTACTTTGAGAGATTGATTTGTCACAGGATTGATGTGTGGGCCACGTTCGTGTAAATTCTTACTTTGAGTATGAATGTTTTTGGAAAATGTGCAAAATTATATCCATATTTTGAGAAATGGGTTGTTTATATTTTAGTTTCTATCACTGCTCGTAAGTTCTATTGTTTCTTTCTTTCTTTCTTTTGTAGGGAGGATAGAGAGAGAAACAAACAGGCAGACACGCTGTGCGTGCGTGTGTGTGTGAGAGAGAGAGAGAGAGAGAGAGAGAGAGAGAGAGAGAGAGAGAGAGAGAGAGAGAGAGAGAGAGAGAGAGAGAGAGAGAGAGAGAGAGAGAGAGAGAGAGAGAGAGAGAGAGAGAGATGACTGAACCACCGGGGCAGAAGCCAATATAGAAGCAATATTTGTTTTTCCAGGTATTTTTCAGATGTCAAATTAGCCTAAAAATACCTAAATTCTATCCAGTATTTGTTGTAGTTAACACGCTCGGTGCGTCTAAAATCGCAGTTAAATGTAAAAACGACCGTGATAAAAATTTAAGTAATTTCCCTTTTTCGTCACTATGGTTAGGGAAATATTGATTTGGCCGACAACATAAACTAAAGATATCGGAGATTATGGAGTTTGCCTTGTCTTTGTCAGTGAACTACAACGGCTTTTGTGAGATGTATGTGGTGTCAATGTATACTGCCTTTACGGTAGGAACATTTTAGTTCATGCATATGACAGTAAACTGGTCCATTGGTATTTTATGTGGGTTTAATCAATCTATCACTGCAGTGGTACAACCCATTGAAATCATTGTAGATTAACGATGTAAACAACACGCATACACACAGACACGTCAGAGCAAGCCTACTTTTAGTTTGTAGCAAACAGATCACAGAGTATATGTTTTGCCTGTTCCTTGAAAAAAAATCAATACACATTAGGCTTACTGTATATAATACGGGATCCGAGGGTTTGTAGTGTCAATAGCATTTAATATTCATACTTTCTCATTCCTTTGTGGCCATGCTTAAAATATATGAGACGAACATAATGTTTTTTTTTTTAAATTTTGACATGGCTTGCGCAATTTAAGGAAATTGCGTTAGTAGATACCTGTGTAAATAATTGTACCTATCATTTCCTATTTGTGCCATTTTTATTTTTTATTAGAGTTTAATTTATTAATGACGTCGGTTGTCTTGGAAAAAATTAAGCTGAAATAACGAGCCGTAATCAAAGAAACACCTCCCGGTGTTACCGTCTCTGGACCGTTTTCCGAGTGAAGTTCCCTGAGGATTTGTCATCATTTTTCAGCTTGAAGAAAAAAATCTACAAAGTGCCTCACTTCACCGAAAGCAACTGCACCACATTCGGTTTAAATACCTTGTATCTTTTTAATTAATTTTTTTTGAGGGGGGGGGGAGTAGCAATTATGAAAGCGGTGGCGGAAAACAGTTGTATAGAAGTGCTTCTAATCCTGTATATAGGCATAGGCCTACTTTGGTGCACTTTCAAAATATAGCCCCAGCTGGATTTTCTCAAGTCATACGTGCACATAAACAGTATGAGTATGCACAAGTTTGGAAAAAAGGACCTGTTGCTCATGTTTTTTCATTTGTCTTTATTGACATTCCATATACATGTTGATCAAAACATTAAGTTTGGTAGATCCCCGCATAATCAAAGCAATATAATTGGTAGGTCACCCCATCGGTGATAAAAGGTATCCTGTTTCCCTTGTATGGGTATAATGTGCTTTTCCATCTGACGTTCTATGGGCATATAGTGAAAACAGTTGTTAAAATCAATGTGCGTATTGCTACACAGTTCTCTATGGATGAAATATTGGCCATTGAAAATTCAATTATTATGAATATGCAAACGATCTTTGCTCATACTTTGGTAAGATAAAAGATTACCCTCTCATAACATACATTTATCATTTCAGTTGGTATTAGCCTCTTTCACCACTCTTGAAAGTGTCCCTAAGAACGGTTTACGATTGACAATTGAAAAACTTGTAGTCTCGTTTCTATTGAAAATTTGAAGGTGTCACATGCCATCAGTTATTGTAAATACCTCCTACCATTTGATAATACCAGTTGGTACTACATCTGGTTGTTGTTTCATAAATACCCAGTAAAAGTCCTTACATCGTATTTCACAAAGGAGCTTTTGCCCATTAGTTTAACACTGAGGTTTCTCGTGATTTTCAATATTTGTGAGAGGATGTTGTTTCATAATCCTGGTATTACTAATCGAATTGACAAAATCTAGAAAATAACTGATACAACATACTTATCTTTGAGTTGTTGCTCATTTGCAACAGTCCCATCCGGATTTATAATGGCATTTATAAAAATAACACCTTTGTCGAACCTTGTGTTGACCTATACCGATTAGCTGAATTGTCTGGCCTTTTGAAGTCTTTTTTTCAACTTCTCAAAAGATTTACATGAATGGATATAATCTTAAAACTTTCCAGGAACCTGAATCGTTAGATGAAAATTTAAGTAGCGATTAATAATAATAATAATAACAACAACAACAACAAAAATAATAATAATAATAATAATAATAATAATAATAATAATAATAAGGATGATGATGATGATGATGATGATGATGATGATGATGATGATGATGATGATGATGATGATGATGATGATGATGATAAGCCCAGGAATAGGCTTACATGCCTCAGTTTGATATGCAGTATAGTTTCACACAAACACACATCCTCGGTGTTTCTTAACCCATCTTTTGATACCCAAATGCACATTTACAATCAACATATAATTCAAAATTTCCATACATTTAGAATAAAATAACGTTTGCTGACGCTCAACATAAGTGTTATACTATTGCGTACATGCAGAATAAAAGACATATTGAAGTAAAACAAAAATTTGTTCATATTCAAATAAGCTCAAAAACTGTTATCTGTCTTCCCCCGAAACTGTATTGAAGAGAGAGAGAGAGAGAGAGAGAGAGAGAGAGAGAAAGAGAGAGAGAGAGAGAGAGAGAGAGAGAGAGAGAGAGAGAGAGAGAGAGAGTCTTTTCCCTTGTTGGGCCTTAGTGAAAACTACTGGAATAATATCACTGTCATAATGTTGTCAATGGTTATCAGCTTCAGCAACTTTTGGTGATATTTGTTTCCAAATCAATCCCAAGACAGTCAAATTAATATTATTTGGTTTAGTTTTTTTCATTTTAAACTTGTCAGATGACGACTACAACTGTACTTCTTTATCCAACAGTTGCATTATGGGTGTTTATGCGCAACCGATACCAGAGACGTGTTGAGTGCGTTCAAGCGAAGCATGTAGCTGCACTTTACCACGTCATACTATACTATGCCATCAGTGAGGCGCTTCCCATTGACACCTCTGATCCATTCACCAATCTTCTTATCCCAAACTCCACCCCAACCGATTCACTATACCCTCTGACACACTTGGATGTACACTTCCTCCTCGTCTACGGCACTCCTTCCCCTTGCTGGAGCGACTTCCCCACGCTTTGGATCGGAAACAACCCCAGGGTATCCTCCTTGTGCATTCTTCCGTTCACCTACTGTGTGTTCTAACAAATAGGTATTTTGTTCTGTGCTTTCTAACAGATCAGCGTTGCACCCTGTGTAAACATAGTCTAAATTTACATAGCTTTTAGATAAAGGTCTCAAATTACATGTCAATATTCTTCAGGGGATCAAGAAATTCCTGGGTGCGGATGACACTCAATTTTATAAACTGTTGAGTTTTAAAGGGTTAATGTATCCGTGTTTGGATTTTGCAGTCTGATTCACGCTAGATATAGGATATAAAGGTTCTGCATCCTGCTATATGACCATGAACATATATTGCTAAATATACCGAGTGCAGTAATAATCATACCTTAAAAGCGGATAGCACGGGAGTCATCCAGCAATATGAACACAATGGTGTGTAAATAGCTTTGTTGACATTTTACACCTTTTGAAAGCTTTATTTAAGCATAATTTGATCTGAATTTTACCCAATAACGCACAGAACCGCAGCAATACATTTTCGGTTGGGGGTGCACTAAATTCCCTTTCCTGGTTCACTTCAACTGTTACAGAAACATTTGCGAATCACTCTCAAATACTCGTATCTCTCCTAAATTTTATAATGCTTTAATCTGGCTGTGAAAAAAACCCATGGCAAGATGTATACTATAAGGCACTTTTCATTGAAAACGTTTGCATAATGCAGCAATACAGCTTGGCTCGATCTGGGCGAATCAAGCAGCGAGTTTCACACAGCACTATGTGCTTCAACTTTGGTTCTTCAATCCACCAATAACACCAGCCTTTCATGCACGAAGATAAACAGTTTGAACTGCAGCATTGGGTCGCTAAATCTGATTACTTACGTAAAGATCAACAATAAAATTCCCACCGGGTTTCGGGACAAAGGGTAACAAGCGAAGGTCATGTGGCATTCACATACGGTAAATGATTTCCTGTAGCATCAGCCTGTTGGCTGCCAATTCTGTACCCGACATTCAAATCTTCTTCTAATCACATTGCTTTTCCCTGTAAGTACGTAAGTGCCTGTTTGTACACAAGTTTTCAGAAACTAAGCACGGTATTCTTTTGCTTTAACCATTGTGACTGCGTTTGAACGTTTTGGCACGACGTTCACGTGTAATTGAGTAGTAAATCACAAGTGACATCTGCTAAAACCTACATGAAACAGGCAGGGATTAGTCTTTGGCTCGTGTTTTTATGGTTAATTCGTCAGTCATTTGATGGAAAAAATACATTTAGTTTGAAAATGTGAGATCTTGCAAACATAGTTGTATTGCAACAGCAGGAGCCTTAATTTCCTTCTCTTTCCTTTGTTTGCCAAGTGTGTCTTCCTACCACGGGACCTGAAATTCCTTTGTGAAGACTTTTTCCCGGGACCGCTTCAGTCAGTATAAGATGATTTAACAATATCTTTATTTATTTTGCGACAAAAAGTTCGTTTTGCCTTTTTTGTTTTTCCGTTACGTGTCGGACCAATGCTATCCGATACATTGTGGTAACTTAAGTGTAGCAGCCAAGGGCTGAAAAGTGTGAAGAACTACAACCGGAGGTATACCAAGCTAAAATTGGTTACATTTGGACCGTAAGGATGTCTAGGTTTTGCAAAGTAATGCTGTAGTTGCAGCTTTTGTGTGCAAAACGCCACATTGACCTTCTGCTTGCAAAGTATTACAAAAAATGTTGCTTTCAATCATCATATCCAATTCTTGAAAACAGCACATGAATTTTAGCCAGCATTCATTACATCTTTGTATTTGGCGTTACAGACTTTCATTTCTTTTAAGGTGTGCCTGGGAATTTTACGGTACAAATGTGCCCAAAACACTATAAATTAAGAGGGGGGGGGGCAGTTTGGGGTAACCTCGTTAATATTCTGGCTATACAGCTATTCAACATGTAACCATCGGTGTAAATATACTTCAAATAGCCCATAGACAATACTTATACAGTAAAAGGTGTCGCTTTGAAAACTTAGTATCAGATAATACTGCTGAGTTTTGGCGCTTCTTAAATAGAGAATCCAAATCGTCTTAATCTCGTGCTGTCAGTTTTGAGGACATGTGTGCTTATTTCAAAGACTGTGCTGCACCACCTGTAGCTACATTTTTGACAACGAATTTCTTTCACATATTATGAACTATGATCTAGGTGAAAGTTCCGACATTTTAGGCCCGGACGTAGTGAGAATAATTCGTGAAAATATGTATCAACCAATAGAAGAAGTAGATCTGAAATATTACTCACGTAGATTGAAAAACTCCTAAGCTGCCGGTCATGATGGAACTCGTGTAGAGGTTGTTTTTTTTAAGTACGAAGACGAAATACTGAGCCCCGCCATTGCTAGCCCTTTCTAATTTCAGTTTAGAGTCTGGTGATTTTCCAAGCGAATGGTAAGAGGGAATTATCAATCTTTTGTACAAAAAAAGGGCAATAAAACTAATCCAGGTAACTACCGTGCGATAACGTTACTAGTAACCCTTGGACAACTTTTTGAATCGATTTTAAAAGGCAGACTTGTCTTCAAAAAAGCAATCTTCTCCCAGGATGATAAGTTTCAAGCTGGCTTCCGTGATTGTCTTTCTGGCTATTGTAGACAATAAGCCTACTAAAGAAACAAAATAATGGCTTTCCACAGGCGCAGTTGTGTGGATAACTTTAGAATTGATAGCAAATCATCTTTTGGGATTTCCAAATATTTTAAATACCTTGGTATTGTTCTAAACTCCACAAAGCGATCCCATGAAGTTGCACACACACACACACACACACACACACACACACACACACACACACAACTGACAGAACAGGCCAGGTGAGCCATATATAAAAGTTCACAGTTGTGCTATAGTACTATGGACAAGCTGTTTCCCACAGTAACCTTTAAAATATGGATGTGATGCTTGGACAGGAGATAAAGAATACGATATATTACAGACGGTTCAACTGCAACAGCTAAAATTTATATCGGGAGTCCTTGTCCAAACGCCAAATCCAGGCATACATGCTGACACTGACCCCTTCCCTCTATATTTACGTGTTAAATTTAGGATGGTCAAGTATTGGTTGCACATTCTGAAACTCACAGAAGAAAATGTAGTTAGATGAGAGTACACAATCGTATTGGACGTGCATAAATATGGTCAGAAGAATTGGTGTACAGTGCTATCTCAAGTTTTAAAAAGTGCTGATATGTACAATCTTTGGGAAATTGAATTTTGACAAACGAAAGGGTGTTTCTTTGACATTTCAAATAAAAACTATTTAGTCGACGTGTAAATGAAATACCTGCCCAGCTAACAGCGTTGAACACAGTTTCAAAGCTACGATCATTTAAATTATTCAAGCGTGAATGCTGCATGGAGCCCTATATTTTTTTGTACTTCCGAGTGTAAAATACACACAGGCCATGGCCAGATTTAGGTTAAGATCGCACAACTTACATTGAAAAAGGTATACATACGAGACCTGAAGTGGCTGAAATATCTGTCGGGTTTGGTTGAAAATGAGGAACATTTCGTCATAAAGTGTGCAAAACACGACCAAGAGATATAAGATTTATTTGATGTAGCTGAGAAAAAATAACTACTTTGATGCCCTGGGTGATCAGAAATTTGTATTTTTGACGAGGGCAAAACAACAAGACAATTTGCTTGCTCCGGGTCGATACCTGAAGAAATGTTTTATTGGATCAAGGCCGCTCAAATGGTCAAGCTTCTAGATGCAGCTCTTACAATTTGTACTGATGACCATAACTGTCTGTTTTATCACTGAACACTGCACTATAGAATCTTTATGCACATTGTCTTTAATATTTCAGCAAGTTTCACTGTATATGCATTTTATGTGTGCACTATTTATGGATGATGAATAAGTCTAAACAGACTCTGTTATGTATCAATAGAATTATACTTCTAATTAAATTGCCAAGTTGAGTAAATTTTGGAATATGGGGTTTCAGTTGCCATATTAGTGCATAGCTTGCCAAATTAACCCCTCATTTGTTAAAAGTGAAAAATCGGCGTTTTTAATTTCTTCTTATTTTGTTGCATCAACAATGCAATTCCGTACAAATGTCATTATACCAATAAATTTGATTTAAAAAGATACATTCAACTATATTTATGATGATGACTGGTGGCGTATGGGAATGTAGTGACCTACACTTTTGTCTAACAAATGACTTTAATCCTCCCATCTTAAAGTAACACTCTTTTCCGTTTAACCGCGATATTTTGACAGCTATTAAAGCGAGTTTCAGGATATGGTAATAATGAATATTCTTTAATTTGCATGGAACTGGTGAGAATATAGTATAGTATACATATATTTATTAAAATTGGATAGCCCTATGGTACATTGAGATGCGGCGGGGGGGGGGGGGGGGGGCAGAACATGAAGTGACATTATATATATAACGCAGGCCAAACAAGTGTTACAAATGTACACATATAGATCTGATATATATCCTAATAAATAATGAATGCAGTTATGGATATCATTATTACAAGACACAATAATACAATACAATATTTTTACAGTTGTGCTAGCCGACTATAGAATGACATTTATGAATAATTTTATGTCACTCGACAACTGACTAATTTCAGCTGATTGCTAACACACCACAGAACTTAAATATGAAGCATCTTGTGTCGACAATGTCTACTTTGGACAGAAGAACACCAGTGTTGGAGATCTTCAATAGGGCAATTACAAAAGCACGTAGGTGGACTTTAAAGAGATTGAAGTTCAGCTTCGAGAATCCCAGATGTAACTAGGGATGCTGGCAAATCTGTCTCCGTTGGCATGGAGATATATAGAATATAGCAGATTACCTCCTTTCTCCAGTACCTTAAATTAGAGAAATCACACCATCTAGCGTAGGACTTTTTCCAATTGACAGCTATCATCCAGTGGTGAACAGCATGTCACATACTTGTCATTTTTTTTGCATCTACGCGTCACGGGAGGCGGAGATGGATGGTGGTAGTCCGCCTCATTACCCTGAAAGACATGCACATGAAATGATAAGTCAATTGCCTTATTTATAAGGTAAGGACCGCAATTTAATTCATGAAGGAAGGTCATTTCAATTAAACAAATCACTTTATTTAATCTTTGATGATGCACGGATGATGATGCAACTTGAATCTCATTTTCGATGAGCCGGCAATTTCTCACCACTAAAACCACACAGATTGAAATATTCGGTAAATTTTATAAACATTACCTTTAGCTCTCGGCCGAATGTTTGTTTAAAACAATACCTCTTATTATTAGAGTATCTTCTGGTTTGAGTGGTGCACACGTCTATTGATCAGTCGAAATGCAGTGTGAAAGGGGAAAAAACGCACAAAATCGTGCAAGTAAGTTTGCAAGTACTGCCACCTATTGAAAATCCTTAGAATACAATATAGGGAGGCAGTAGGCCTAATATGAAATAAAATATTGCATACAAAAAAAAATCTGTTCTGACATTATTGGCACTGTTGCAGTGATTCGTCATTTGGGCAATACTTTTAAAGCTTTAACTGCTTACCAGGGGTGTTGGTAAAATGTATTTGTAATCTCTTTTATTGCACTCACGGCGAATATCCCATCAAAGTTATGTGTTCATCACTTAACAGAATTGTATATGACACGAGATATAACTAACTGCTGACTTTGGGGAGGGGCATTAAGCCTGAAAAAAACCTTAAATGCCAATATTAAGTTTTACGTAATTTTGTCAATAATCTGGCCATAGAGGTATGTAACATGTGACCATTAGCGTCATTTTGACAGCCTAGCTGACTATAACTTCAAACGTGATGTTTCATTTGCCGCACTTGCTTAATTAACCCTGTTTTGCTAAAGTTGAAAATTGGCATTTTTCATTTCATATATATATATATATATATATATATATATATATATATATATATATATATATATATATATATATGCATATACATGTCTTGGGTGGTTAATTAGACAATTAGACACTACACACAAAAAATGTACAATGGAATAGGTCATACAGCTGGTTTGTGGGTCATGCCCATTGTCTGCGAGTCAATTATAATCCTCAAACCGGACTGTGGGCAGTATATAAAAAGTATAGCTTACCACAATTTCTGGGCATTTAAAGCTTCCCATAATATCCGGGCAGATTTGCTAATTTTGTACGTTTCTGAAACTCCCTAGGTTGCGCATTGACTTTAAGGCAAACATTGTTTATGGGCATTTTCCAACTACCGATAAACCGAAAAACTGCCCACAAGACGGTCCGAGGATTACAATTCTGTCCATAAACCACCCAAGACATAACTATGCACACACACACACACACACACACACACACACACACACACACACACACACACACACACACATATATATATATATATATATATATATATATATATATATATATATATATATATATATATATATATATCCTGAGGTCCTTGCAATCAACGAAGCTCGGATTTCAGATACAAGAATCTCCCAAAAGCATTAGATGTCAAACGTGGTTCAAATCGACATAGCTTCCTCTCCTTGAGTTTTGCACTTTATGGCCGACCCCAGCTAGCGCCTACATTTGAAACTGACAAAATTGTGCATCGGCGGATTTGTAAAGTTACACGTGCAAGACATTCTCCTCTTCCAGTGTTGGCATTTTACACTTAGAGTTATCAGTGCAGTTTTTTAGCTGGACAAGGCAAACAGATCCGATAGCAACAAACTGGAATTTGTGCAGCTCTCCACTTCCCCTGCTCATAGTAGTGGATTTGCCGCAAGCAGTCTTATCACAGCTCTAGTGGTTTTTGTGTGCCTTGTCAACAAGCAGCTCGGGTCTGCTTACATGTATATCACTAAGGAGTATAACATGTAATCGTTACGTTTCACATATTTCACACATATGACCTTGTCATGGGTATCCCAGTCTTGGCCAAATTTCAAGTGTTACGACATACTTTATGAAATGAAAAATTTAACAGTTGGCGGCATCCATAAGGTCACTGTGCACAATACATGAATTATATAGTTAATTTTGATGTTAAGGATACTTAACATTTCTTAATCAAAGAGGTAGGTTACTTGTGGGTAGGTAGGTACTCGCATGCATTTGACTGCGATAAGCAAAAAAAGGTCGAACTGTTACATGTTACAGTGAAGTAGGTGGAGTATGTTGCATCATTTTATCTATTTCTGTTCAGTATTCATGCTGATGATGATGATAAAATAAATATACACCCCTGCATCTATCAGTCAATCTAACCCATCACTACATTGATAAATATCTTCTATTAGCGCCTGCCAAAGGTAATCCACCCCAAAGGTAATTATCTACGCTCCTTTTTCCCCATTACAGATGTGATACATGTATTATAATTCACTCTTTAAGAAATTCACCACCAGGTTCGGATCTGATCCATTTAAACGTAGTTAAATGTATTTTTACTGGTATTTTCAAACCTCTTACTTATATCTTAAAGTTGTCTATGCAAATTTTTAACATCCCATTGTTCAAGAAAGGAGATCTTGAGTAATTCACCAATTGTCGTTTTATTTCCATTCTATCTTTCTTTTCCATAATTTTCGAATAAGCGGCTTATTGATCATTCAGAAAAAACATATGACTTTGTAAAATTTCCTATTTGGATTCAGAAAGAGCCATAGTTCTGACATGGCAGTCGCTTATCTTGTAAACAAAATATCAGAGGCCTTGGACATTGGTGATCAAGCAGTTAGTGGCTTTCGCAATCTTTCCAAGGCCTTTTATGCGGTTGATCACAACATTTTCCTTTCAAAAGTGTCCTATTATGGTGTACGTGGCATAGCACTTGACTGGTTTAGGAGTTACATTAACAAGAGGAAACAATATATGTATGATATGAATGGAGAGTATACATTACAGGAGATTTCATGCGGAGTTCTTCAAAGATCTATTTTGGGACCACTGCTCTTTTTAGTGCAAATCAATGGCTTAGGGACTTTATGTGAAAATGCTTTCACTCTCTTCTTTGCTGATACCAAGTTGCTTTTTAAAGGTCAAGGTATAGAATATGCATTTCAGCACATTAATTCATCCTTAGCAAAAGTACTTAACTGGCTCCACTCTAACAAATTATCTGTTAACTTAGACAAAACCAATTATATGACCTTTGGTACATGAAAGCCTGCTAATTCCACAAATGCCCTTAAAGTTAAAGTTAAGGATAGTTATTCAGAACAAATAATACATGGTCATTTGTTTGGAATTTGGATTGATGATAAGCTTAATTGGAAACAACATATATCAAGTATATCAAATAGACTAAGCAAAATTATTGGCATTTTCAAGAAAATTAGATATAAACTTTGCAAGAATACTTTAACCAAATTATATTATACTTTAGTTTATTCTTAGTTTTTATACTGCAATATAACATGGAATACAAATTATCTTTCACATTTAGATAAACTTGTGAAAATACAAAAGAAATTTATGCGCATAATTACAAATTCAGACTTTGATGCCCATACAGATCCCATGTCCAAACATTAAAATATACTTTAACTTGAACACATATACAGCAGCTTTATTTGTGTTCAAAGCCCGGAACAACTTCACACTTCTAATCTTTTAAAAGACCATTTACATACACCTCTACCATTTACTCTTACTCAACTGGTCAATTCACAAATTTGTTCATAACCATAGCCCGGACAAAGCTTGGTAAATTTGGCATTAAATACCGTGGACATTACATTTGGAACAATATTTCTGCAAACATTAAACAGGCACCATCCATTCATCTTTATAATCGGACACTACATGTGTAATCATTCATTGTTGAATGGCTTTTTCTACATTATTTCTGTTAACATTTATTTCATGTGCATTTGCTACCTTGCATATACATGTACTTTCTGAGTGCATTTATTATTTGAGAGATACTATAAGCCTAACTGGGTTTCTTTCTTTCATGTGTTACTGGATCTTACTTGGATGTACCCACTTACTTTAATAAACGCACTTACTAAACTTACCCCAATATATCAGGCAATCCAATCCATCTTAGAAACATCACAATGTCGAAATCTAGGTCCTACCGTTAATAACTGGAGGCAGCATGACAAACATGTTAATCAACAAGACCAGCATACAGCAAAAAATTAACACCACTTACATGTCAAGAAAGATCCTGGAACGACTCAATGCACTCTTACATTTCGAATGTACACCTAACTTAAGCGTGACACGATTCATTTGCAATGTCCTTCATGTGAAAGTGAACAGCGTGCATTACAAGAGCGCATGCCTAAACCTATTGACCTACGTTTGTCTCTGTTTCGTCCATTGTTGTCCTCAGCAGTGATTTTTGTAAGGCACAACTCTAACGGTTTGTATATGGTATCCTTGAAAATATGTAACAGTCTTCTTCAAATCATGGCATGACAAACCTAAGGGAAAACGTTCAAAGGGACATCACGTTAGTAAATTCCTGTTACACGGAGGCAAGCGAATGTCAATATACATATGCAACATTCGTAACGTTTGGCCTAGCCCATACTTAAGGTGGAGGGTCTGAAGCCGGCACCTTTGGAAAACGCCTTATCACTTATTCATATTTTTGGATAGTCTGATACTTAAACTACATGCTCCAAAAAACTCAGATGTGTGAACATAAAACTTATAGGAGCTAATTGATCTCTTAGTTCACTTAGCTGGTGACATACTCATACAATACTTCAAAGAAGGCAACTCAGAACTCAGTGATGATGTTAATTACCAAATATTTGAAACTGTGCAGACCTACATCGTGAACACGAGACGCTTTGGATTTTAAGCCATTTCTAGTGTATTATATTGATATGTCCTTTTATTAGCTGTCAACGTTTGCGATTTGTTCTCGATTCAATTGTACCGAATATTTATGTCAAACCACATGCCAATTCATAGATTGTATGTCCTGTGTGTATCGTAAATTCTTTGTGCGTCACCTTGTTGTGGAGAGCCTCCAGATTAGTTCTTTGTAACTATTTAGGCAATCCATGTGAAATTAATATGTTTAAAATAAAAAAATCTCAAAACTTTTGTTTACAATGAAAGGTTTAAACAGTGCCGGGCACATGCATGGCTTTGTTTACATGGGCATGATAATCAACCATGTCATTGTTTGCACAGTTATTAGTCCATGACCCCTGGAAACCAATTGAGCTATTGACAAGGGTCACTCACAGGAAACCATTGGCCGTGGAGAGAAGAATGGGCCAGTTCAGACTAATCACTACCATTGTTCTGATTACTTTGAAATTCTATCTTGATGTTAAAACAAATTAGCGCAATCCACTTGCTGGTCCCTAAATATGGAAAGCCGCATGTAAACCCACACCCGAACAAGCCAAGTGTGTTGTTCCCAAGTTAAAAAATGTCGAGAATTAGTTTAATTTACACTTATTTAGTTTAAACTGGATTGCCCAATAGTACAAAGCGTGTTTCTAATCGAGGGGTTCTCCAGACACGGAGACGCACAATATATATGTACAAGACACACAGGACGAGACATTATAAGGTTGAAAACTATGCACTTACACAAAACAGGCTATGCACATGCATGAACACAAGAGATTACTTTGTACATGTGTGTGTTGACAATATTCTATGACCAAAAATGAACATGCCATCGGAGGCGACTGAAGGCGAGGGCAACAACCCGACTAAGGCCCGCCCACCCAAGCAGTCCAACCCACAGGGATTGGCCTTTCATAGATGGCAACGGCGATAGATGCATAATGCATGCTGCTAGGCGCGGCCGAAGCACAATGGCGACATACACACACTGCCACTGTGGAGCCGCCATTGCGCCCAGCAGCTCGAGTGTATCCTCGCCGCCTTGTCGATGTCCACCCCCTATGGTAAGTCAGCCCGTGAGAGCAGTTACGGTAACATCTTTAAAAAACTGAAGAAAAAAAAACAAACAAAAACAAAAACAAAACAACAAAACACACACACACAGCTGATGTACATGTACTTCTTTACACAAGTATTCACCGATTAAAGGTACCCAAACACTTATTCATGTGAGTGAAACACTATGATGAGCAATTTGCATCAACACACTTGAAAGAGAAAAAGTTCAATTAAGCCACACGATATACTTTTGTTTAATGACAACATTACACAGGTAAAGCTACAAGTTTATTTCACATAATTTAAAACACAGGACAGAAGAAATGAGTTTGCGTCATATTACAGCCATAAATGCGTAAGAATTGGCAACTTTTTCTTTCAATGCGATTTTCTCGGAACGGTTTTTTGCTCAACCTCTGCCTGTATCTCGCCTCACAAACGTACAAATTGACCTATCACATTCAAATCAATGGACATTGAAAGAAAAATATCATATCCAGGAAGGGTTCCCAGGATTTGTTTTTCTGACAACCCCTGGCGTGACTTTTGGAGCAATTTATAGAAGAAAAATGAAAAACTTGTCAGGACTAAATAAAAAAATCTATAACTTCTTATTTATGCTATTTCAGGACTAACCATTGAATTCGATCCTGGACATGGATATATATTTTAATTTCTTCTGATTTCAACTGAAAAAAAAAAACCAATTTTGTGTGCCTTCTGCGCGAAAAATGTGAAAATCCTACCAAGTAAGACAGAATGCTATAAAATCTCAAAAAATTCCGATACTGCAAAAAAAAAAAAAAAAAAAAAAAAAAAAAAAAAAAAAAAAAACCCTCTATGGATCCAAATCTATGGATACGTTGTAATCAGAAAATATACAGGTTTAATGTACTTGTGAAAAAATTAAATGGGTAATTGCCATCCAAAGTTGCCAGTCTCACTGCGCACTAGCTTTACAGCTTTCACCTTAACGTTTCTAGCCACAAGTGGTAATGGATGACTATTCTCAGCATACAAGTCATTTCCTATTGGTCTATCACTTGGATATAGATGGGTGTCCGTATTCCTGTTTGGGTTGACTTTTTGTATATTCAGTGAGACTAAGGAAAAGTGTCGCATATTTCATTTCACTTTTTGGAAACTACATCTGTGAACCGCAGATGTTCCAACTTCTGCACTAGGGAAACAAATAAATGATCAGTAAACCATGTGCAGATACTATTTTTATGTCACCCAGCTCATAAGTACAAGGAGTATCAAAAGGGGCCAAGACTACGCCGAGGAGACAGGCAAACAAAATGACTACGTCACGAGGAACGATACATGTCAATTCAAATCGTTTTGGCACTTGCTGTCAAATATGAGAATCAAAATAAATTTGCCATCAGTTTGTGGCACTTATTGTCGTTTTTTTTTCTTATCCATTCCACTAACTTACAAAAAATGGTCAAAGGACACACACTCTCTCTCTCTCTCTCTATCTCTCTCTCTATCTCTCTCTCTCTCTCTCTCTCTCTCTCTCTCTATCTATCTATCTATCTATCTCTCTCTCTCTCTCTCTCTCTCTCTCTCTCTCTATCTCACACACAATCCACTGAACTTTTAGGAAACGCAAGTCACGCATATCTTGCACCTTACATTGCATTGTAAAAAAACAAACAAACAATGTCACCAAAGCAAACTAAAACGTGGAAACTCACGGTATGCAGCCATCGACCAACTGAGCTTTCCAATCAAGTGTTAATGCCCTTGTTTCATTTAGTAAAGTCGACCATGTCACAATAACCAAGCAAACAAAGTACTGATGATACCATATTTATTGTTTTACCTTTCATGGCAAACATTTGGCCCATAAGATGAGCGGTTTCCCCGAAGTAAAGAGAGAATAGCATTGAATGGTTCAGAAGATCTTCCTTGCCGTAAATTTCTGCTCATTCCTTTGTTTTTCAAGGCTCGTAAACTTCACCACATTTAGTGACAATTCCAATGTTGACATATCCATCATGTGTATTATACGACAAATTTATGATTATGTTTAAAACGCAGTCTCATACATGTCCTACACGGAAACAATATATTGGTAACATTTGTTTTAAACAAACTGAGAAAAAGACGCAATGGAATTCACAAAGGCGACTGATTAGGGTAGAAAGTGAAAACTACCCCACCCCCCCGCCTCCCGCCATGATATGCATACCCCGCACAGCGCAAATTTTGTGGCAGGGTATTTGTGGTTTCTTGAAATATTTTGCACGGATTTACCACATGCTACCCACCCAACTGCGCCTCACATAAAGCAAGGCGAAAAATCGAAATAATACACAATCATCTGTACATGTATGCAACTCCTTTGGAAATTGTATTGCTATATATTGTCAGTCCTGGTAGATCTGTGACTCAAAACTCTCCCCGTTTGCTGGTCTGTTGGACCTGTGCTCTGCAATGATTTTTGAAGATATGAAACACAAATTAAAACATGGATAAGCACGGGTTGTTGTTTAAATGGTAAAGTATACATTAAGATAAATATCTATACCCTTGGTACATTTTGAATTATGCACATAAGGTTCTATTAAATATTTAAGTTACCTTTTTTGCATGGAAACTTCAGTAAAGTCTACTTATAGTATACTGGTCCATTGTGCGTATGACACACGCGAAAAAAATTGTCAAGAAAGACAAAAATATGTATTTGCTAATTTGAGCTGTGTGCCATTGGCATGTTCCTTATCAAACTAAACAGTTAATCAAAAATCCTTGAACAGTCGAATATCGCCCGTTACTTAAGACAATGTACCTTATTTATTCAAATATAAGACACCTTGGTTGACTTAGTATCTTCAACAGATGGCCTACTGATTTTACTGCCACCCAATCTGTCGCGAAAGGAGCACAGCTTCGTCTAAAATTGAGAAAATAAATCATTACACCCTTCACATAACCTGTTTATCTCGGAAGCACAGAGAAATATATATCATGGGAATGAAAATAAGTAAACAAGGGCACGACTTTGACAGATTGAATGCTTCATGTACATTAAGACAAATGTTTGATTTTTGAAATAAAGCACAGCGGTCGATTCATGGGGAACTACTTTTTGCTTGTTTTCATTTTGCAACCAGTAATCAATCACACTAGGTCCGTCTGACTGGAGTCGTAACATTTTATCTCTGGATCCATCATATGAACTTTTGCAACAGGGCTCATGCAGGGCTACCAACGTAAAAATTGAACGGCAGGGTCATCACAATTGATATAAATATCACTGTTAAAAGTACACCCACGTCTTTTTGATCATCATTCATGGCGCTTTCTCACACCAGGGATACGGAATCCCATTCCATAACCATAACCATAACCATGGTCGGACATAGCGAGGTGTGCGGCGGAGTCCTATCAGCCAATTTTGCACAGCGTGGGCCCGTACATGGACTCTTAGCTTAAATCCAGTTCTGGAAGGAGTATAGCGGTGCCGAATATCTTGGATAGCATCATTAATGTTTTCTGGGTACGTTAACTGCCCGAGGCCGAAGAATATCTCTGTGACTTCATTTGATTTCCGTAGACATCATTCACAAACATACAAAAAGAGCTGAAAAGTTAGGGTTCCGCTGAAGAGTTATTTATAACTGACTGATAACTAACTTGAACATATTTTTTCCGGTTAGCATTGCTTTTCCCACTTAATTCTGTAGGCGGTATCAGCCCTTCCCCACACTTCATGACTATGACCCAGTTCATGGATGCGGACTGACGTCATAAACTGCCATGGTCAGATGCGAGACATCTGCATGCAAAGGGCCATTACAGCGATGTTTGAATAAACGGCCAATTGCGTTTGTGCTGTGTTGTGGGCGAGCGTGTCAGTGCAGTCGAAATGCTGAGACATGAATGAGATTGATTGGCACCAGCATGCCTCGGTTCCAAGCTAAGCCTTAGGCTGTGACGTTACCAAAATATACAAAATCCAACATGGCGGCCATGATATTAACTGGTATCACATACAAATAAGAAATTTGTAAAAAGTGGTAAAAAAGATGTGTATGATCTCTTACCTTTATATGTTCTCTTTCCACAGATTTAAATCCACATTATGGTATTATTCCAGTCTAATAATAGGGCCATGGTAGTCCAGTATGTCCATTTCATTTCTGATCTGTCAGCCAGTGCTGACCCTAATATCCAGAAGTCATGTACATGTAATTTGATCAAATTTTGTACAAGCAATGTAATGACAAAATATTTTGCCATCTACTGCAAAAATACTTTCCAGATGCAAGCAGTAAGATGTAGGTCCAAATTAGAAAGAAATAATCTTGTGACCTGACTTTGAATTTCAACCTCTAAAATCCGCCATTTTGCAAAAAAAAATCCACTTTTTCTACAAAGCTCCACTTTTGTACCATGGGGTCTATTCCCGGCAATTTGCACCAAGAATGCACTGCCAAAGCATACAGATCCATAATCCAATGGGGGTGGTGGGATAGTGACAACCCTGTGTCCACCTTTCAGCCAAAAACGAAGGAACCCCAAAATGACATATTTAGGGGGTAGGGCCCTTTGAATTTTGATCAAATCTGTACAATTTGCCCTAGAATGCTCAAATATATTTTTTTCACAACTTAAAATATCATTAAGTATGAAACTTAGCCTAATCTATGTTGTTACAAAAAAAGTTTTATTTTATCAGTAGTTCTAAACCCCCATTACTTCTGATAAAATGGACTGTTCTGTTATTCAAATTGGACCACTTGTATCTTGAAAATTTAACCCAATCCAGCCCAAATTTATACCCTCTTGAAAAGCATGAACACTTGTTGGTCAAGTTATAGCATGAAAGGGTCATGGGTCTGTTTTAAATTAAAATGCCAGAGCAGTGTCTGGTTGGTGGGTGTTCCAAACAGGCATCTCTTGTGTCTTCAGCGGGGTATCGGCTGACAGGATGCTCGTAAAATGACCATTAATCGTAACCCAATAAATGCACTGACTGTTATATACAGTAAAACCTCTCTAACCGAACACCTCCATATACCGGACACCTCTCTATACTGAACACCATTTCTTGGTCCCGAATGTATACTTCCAATGTTAGCAAACTTCCCTATACTGAACACCTCCCCTTACTGAACACTTTTTTCAGGTCCCAAGGGTGTTCAGTATAGGAAGGTTTTACTGTAAGTGGTAAATGACTTATCACACCCCTTTCATGTGATCCGCCAACACCTCAACACTCCCAAATAGCAGGGACTAAGATGTGCCCATGCGTCTTTGTTTACATAAGCACTGCCCAGCAATGGAACCGAGAACGAGGCTGCTGATTTGACCCCTAATCTCGCATCTCATTAAACCCAGGTCAGCATCTCGACTGGTGTGTGTGTGTTCTTTTGTATATGAGCTTCATCATTGGTTTACTGTACAGTGACAAATTGTGCCGACTATACAGTTTCACACCTTCAGTTCAAAATTTGTACACAGTCCAAAGTAACCTATCAACTGCACTTTGGCAAGCACATGGCGATCCGCACTCTCGATTTCGGTTACAATTAACTTTGACATGATGAGACGTCAAGGCCCAAAGGCACATTGACTATCATTTTAGGATCACATTCGGGATCAGATTAAACTCTTTGTGAATACGGTTGTGCGCTCTCTTAGAAGCATGGATATCATATAGATAGCTATGTTCAGCATGTTAAAAAGCGTAATAAATGACTACTTTCGCTGCTACTGAGTAAACCTATAAACATGTGACCTACTCGGACCAGGCAAGAATTCAAAATGCTCAGTATCACTGCTCATGTCTACGAATGGGCTATTTTACCCAGGATATTATGGTTAAATATCAATCAGATGCGTGCGTCTTTCAGTTTGACATCGACGTCTGAAGTATTGGTTGTTATGTTTAAACTTTATTTCAAAGCATACTCATAGCATACTCAACTGCCCTTCTGGCAGCAGGCCAACTCTTAAACTTGATGATATATGGCAAATGTTGATATATATATATATATATATATGATAGCAAATAGCCTACTGCCTCACGTGGTACACTAGTCTTGCAAATGGGCCTCCTGAGAGCCCCTGCTTCATGACTACAAAGTGTTGAACTTCACTGTATTTTCGTGAGTATTTGTCGCATATATTTCGAACAATAACTTTCCTGATGAGTCTACCTACAGTTACAGTATGTGGTCTACTGACCTTTCTTTAGATGGTGTCCACACACCACGGTGATAGGGATGACAGCAAGAGAATACATTTGACTAATGTTTTGAAACGTGAATAAATGTTTAAATTTATTTGTTTGGCAAAGGCCCGAAAGCCTTCAATGGCAAGCGAGAAGGCTCATACGAAAGTAAAAACAAATATCTATTATGTGATAATGACCATGCTGGTACAAACGCAAGTAGCCAATATATATTTAGAAGATATGTTTCCAAAATCTAACTTAACGTATAACTTCACTGCTTTAGAAATAGATCTCCGTCCTTTTCAAACGATTATTTGAAAATCTTTTCCCCTGTTTCACCTCCAGTGTTCAGGCTTTTAGCCCATGAACAGAGCACACGGGACGTTATCACACACACACACACACACACACACACACACACACACACACACACACACACACACACACACACATATATATATATATATATATATATATATATATATATATATATATATGTGTGTGTGTGTGTGTGTGTGTGTGTGTGTGTGTGTGTGTATGTATGTATATGCAAAACAGAAACGTACACGGTCGTTACCGGCATAAAAAGCATCTTATATCTTTGTGCCAACACAGACCTGTTGTTTTTCTAGGAATTCATTTATTCTTATTTTCCTCTCCCTTTCTTCCTTTGTTTCTTTAATCCTTTATATATATATATATATATATATATATATATATATATATATATATATATATATATATATATATATATATATAAAGGAAAATTTGTCCTACATTTCATTTGAAAACCATTAAGCCCAGAAACTCTAAAACTGGCAAGATAATACTTCCATACATGAAGTCTTGATTTTGTGAAAAGATTCAACAGTTTTGAAAATTATACAAATTGGTGTCATTTGAAAATGTAAATCTTGAGTATCTCCAAAACTATTATAAGTGCAGGTAGCCAATCCAACTTATATAAATGTATGTTCGTAACGCTGCACATTTTTGTAATTTACATGTGACCTCTAAAGGTCAGGGGTCAAGATCATTTTGCCATTTGAAAGTTTCTTTTAGCCACAACGCAGCCAATATTCAGCCAATTCAACATGTCGGGCTCAAATTATAGATATTGTAACACTGCACATATTTCTTTGTACATGTAACCTGTAAAGGTCAAAGGTCAAGGTCATTTAGACGTATGGAATTTTAGTAAGCCATAGCTTGGTTAATTGGTTCAATGTGAACTGGTTCATGCTGGGCTTTAAAAAGGGATGTTGTAGCAGGGTACGTTTTAGTAATGTTCATGGACCCTCTAATTTTCATCCAATCTTAACCCTGTTGGACCCAAATTGTAGGTATTGCTAGACTGCATATTTTTGTAATGCATATGTTACCTCGTAAGGTCAAAGGTCATTTTGCCATTTGAAATTTCAAAGTCATTTGGCTCTTTGAAATTTTCATCTGGCTATAACTTGGTTAACTTTCATCTGAACTGGTTCATGTTGGGCTTTAAAAACGGGATATTCTAACTCAGTACATTTTTGCAATGTACCTACGACCTCTAATGGTCTAAGGTCAAGGTCATGTCGAGCTTTGAAATTTTCATCTACCTATAACTCAGTCAATATTCATCCGGTTAAAACATTATGGACTAAAACTGTACGTATTACAACACTGAGCATTTTTGCAATCACATGAAACCTCTAAAGGTCAAAAGTCAAGGTGATATGGCCGTTTGGAATTTTATTTGGTTCATGTTGGCCTTAAATTGCAAATATTGCTACCTGCACATTTTTTATAATTAACATGTGACCCCCAAAGGTCGAAGGTCAATCTCATTGACACTTTGAAGTTTTCATCTAGCCATATTTGAAATGTGAAGTACCAAAGGACAAAAGTTGTAACATTAAGTATTGACAACTTTCAATGGCACACAGACAGATTTGATTTGAAGCAAATCGTTTCTAGTTAGTACTTGCATGGTCGACTTCAAGGTAAGTCAGTTCCTAGCGGCAATGAAGAGACAGAGTTGCAGTGTTTGCAACATCTTCGTGTATCTTTAAGCAAAAGTTATCTATTTTGCCATATCAGTCTACTGGCAGGCTAAAATTATGTCTGTGTGCCAACACAGACATATTATTTTTGTTTGTTTGTTTGTTTGTTTGTTTGTTTCTTTCTTTCTTTCTTTCTTTCTTTCTTTCTTTCTTTCTTGCTTGCTTGCCTTCTGTCTTTCTTTCTGTATTTCTTTCTTTCTTTCTTTCTTTCTTTCTTTGTCTCTTTCTTTCTCTCTCTCTTTCTTCACCGGCAATTTTGCCCCGAAATTTTCATTTAAAAAGTATTACATTTCAAAACTCAAAACTCGGCATGATTATAATTGCATGCATGAAGTGTTGTGTTTTGTAAATAGGTTCAATGGTTTTGAAAATATGCAAATTACGGCCATCAGAAAATTTCATTCTGGAATATCTCCAAAACTATTATTGCTACATGTAAACAATCCAAGTTCAATCACTTTGTTTGTAACACTACACATTTTTGTAACTGATGTGTCACCTCTAAAAGTCAAAGGTCAATGTCATTTTTGCATTTGAAATTTTCCTCTAGACAATACTCGGTCAATTTTAATACCGTCTTGGTCCTATTGGGATCAAATGGTAGATATTATAACACTGCATAATTTTTGTAATTTACATGTCACCTCTAAAGTTCAAAGATCATGGTCATTTGGTCCTTGATATTTTCACCCAGCCATAACTCTCTCAATGTTCCTCTAATTTTTACCACGTTTGACCCAAATTGTAGGGACTACTGCTCTGCATATTTTTGTAATTTATATATGACCTCTAAACGTCCAAAGTCAATGTCATTTTGTCATTTGAAATTTTCTTCCAGCCATAACTTGGTTACTTTTCATCCGATTTTGACTATGTTAGATTCAAATTGTAGCTCTTGCAACAACTGCACATTTTTGTAATTATATGTAACCTCTAAAGGCCTAAGGTCAGTGTCGTTCTGCCGTTTGAACGTTCCTTCTAGCCATAACTTGGGCAATTTTTGTCGGATTTCGATCATGTTGGCTCACATTGCAGATATTCTTACACTGCGCATTTGTGTAATTTACATGTCACCTCTGAAGGTCAAAGGTCAAAGTTATTTGGTCTTTATTATTTTTCATCCAGTTATAACTTGATTAATTCTCATCTGATTTGGTTCATGTTGAGCTTCAAAAGAGGATATAGTAACATAGACTCCGAAACATGTTCTGAGTAGTAACCCGCTGAAAACCCTTTAATTTATTTGGGCTAATACACACTATGTCAAAATTCGACAGAAGAACGTGTGCAATATGGACAATAGGACTTCCATATCTATATATAGGTTAGACAGTGACAGATAAGCTCATGCAAGAGTAAAGAGTTCGGACTGCGGGATAGGGTAATGACTACTAGGAAGTGGTTCTGGACAAAAAGACACAAATACAACAGTACATTGTTATAATTTACATGTGACCTCTAACGTTCAAAGGTCAAGTTCACTGTATGTTTGAAATATTCAACCAGTGATAACTCAGCCAATTTCCATCCACTTCTAATCATGTTGGACTCAAATTGTAGGTGTTGCTACACTGTATATTTTTGTAATTAACTTATAACCTCTAAAGGTCAAAAGTCAAGGTCAACTGGCCTTTTGAGAGTTTCATCTTACCATAACTTGGTCAATTTTTATCTGATTTGGCTCATGTTGGGCTTACATTTTAAAAATTGAAAGACTGTACATTCCTGTAATTTACATGTGACCTCAAAAGGTGAAAAGTCAGGGAAATTTGGACTTTGAAATTTTAATGCAGCCATTAATTTAATTTAATGTGAAGTACGAAAAGACGAAAGTTGTAGGATTTGATAGTAACTACTTTTGGGGGCACAGATTTGCTTTTAAGCAAATATTCTTTTTCAGTTTTGTTCTTTATGTCTGTGCGCCACCATGTTGTTTTTCTAGAAATTCTTTCTTTCTTTGTCTTTCTTTCTTTGTTTCTTTCTTTCTTTCTCCCTCACACTCTCTGTTTCTTTGCATGCATATTTGTCCGAAATTTCCTATGAAGATTATTACACCTAAAAACGTGGTATGATTATACTTCCATGCATAAAGTCTTGAGTTTTGTAAAGAGATAAACGGTTTTGAAAATTATGCCAAATTGGGTCATCTGAAAATTTAAACCTTAAGTATCTCCAAAACTGTTGTAGGTACAGGTGACCAATCCAACTTCAATTAATATATTTGTAACACTGCAAATTTTAAAAATTTGCATGTAACCTCTAAGAGTCTCTTAGAGAGGTCATTTGGGCCATATGAGGTCATATGTGACATTTTTGTCGGTCAAAAATCACAAACAACTTTTATTTTGTGCTCATGAATATTGTGAATACTTGCAAAATATACTGTTGTGAACCAAGTGAACAGCCAACGCACCTCTGGTACTTTGATTGTAACTACTGCATATCCTGTATTGTGTTCCAACTCCAGAGGGATGTTTCTGAAAAACATTTTCAAAGTGTGACAGAAAAAAAATGAAAAATATGTGTGATAACTTTAACCATTTGATATTGCTGGATGCCGATTTGCCACAATGGTCACTGTTAGGCTCGAAAGGCGTTCGTGAAAACAATGATGTTGAACAATCAAAGAACGAAAAAAAAAAACATTTCCTTGCCGTTTGTTTTCAGCATTAAATCTTTCCTTAAGACAAATGAATAAAACTGCTTGGGTTCCAGGCTGCTAGACGTCATGATGGTACTTATTTATTTTCTACAACATAGGGTGACTTGAAATCTATTCTCCGTGCGATTCTGTACCTAGAAAAAGTCAAGTCAATCAAGGTACGGTTCTAAATTTGTTAAATTGACCCCACAAAGATAGATTAACGACAAGCCCATCAACATGAACATCACTATATATAACAGCATGACTTAAATATCCACCAAGCAAAACATTAAACATTGAATATATAAGACGATAAGATATCAAATTGAAAATATAAAGATTGATTCTTTTACACCCCATACATACCCTGAACAGCGCTATATCAAACTATTTCGCAGATAATTTGTTTATGTTTTTATCAATTCAAAAGACTAGCCCATAACAAACAAGAAAAAATTGGACGTAATTACAGATGTAATACTATACTAATGGAAATTGAAAATAACGGAGATTACACTCTTGATACATGTCAAAAAATATGGTAAATACATATAGTAGCCATTTATCTGCAGTTAATATATATCTTCAGGATTTTGCACCAGCCTCCATCCTTACAGCCATCCAAGAACATGAACATATCTAGTAAGTTCACTCAAAAGTAATTTTACTGAAAGTTTTTTCAATTATTCAAATACAGCATTTTGAAATTTTGAGCATTGAAAATCTATTTCAGGTATAAATGAAAATGCATTTATTCAAACCTAGGTGTCAGCACCCTTTATGCCTCAAGTAAGACAATGCAGTCTAAGGTAACCAGGGTCGCCGATATCTGTTTTGGCTGATATGTTGAAAAAAAAAACTTTTTAAATGTAGCTTTCAAATCTGTTGATCTTCAATACTTTGCTGGTTAGTGTTCCAAGTATGGTCATTCATGATCACAAATTATGTCTTCGTACCAATAAAGATGCCATTGTGAATACAAAAATTATACTATGAATGAATAAATATTAAAATTATTGAAATATAAGCAAAATTTGGTTTGCCATTTGAGATTACGTAGCCTGTTATGATTATTTTGCAAAATCAGAATTTTCAGTTGTCACATAATGCTTATAACAAAAGATTTGTTTCCATGGGCTATAAACAAGATTCGAAATTCACTTTGAGTATGGCAAAACTCTCCATAAACATCAAACGCAAATTACACCATATAACGAGTATGAAAAACTCCACAAACACCAAACCAGATAACACCATGTAAATGAGTATGACTAAACTCTCCATAAACGCCAAAACCATTGTAAACGAACCCACCTCATAGTCGTCATGCATTTCAATACGTCATAATCATGAATTTCTGACACAACAATGATGATAAGTTCACGACATGGTCAATCCATCAAATTGGTAGATTGCAGCAGCGCTCGCAATAAATGTGAATCAAAGTCTCGAAACAGGTATTTTTTCCTAAAAAAACCTCTAGATTGCTAAAGTTGTTCCTATGTATAAAAAGATGACAATACTTCTTTCACCAATCATCGACCAATATCTATAGTACCTGCTATCTCTAAAGTTTTCTAGAAAATAACATCTATTCAACCATATGACTATTTTCACAGACACAAAAATAATCTGTAATGGTCAATACGGACTCCAAAGCGAGCACTCAACAGAACTTGCCACTTTTCAGCTTACAGATAGAGAGATAATTAGAATGGAACAAGGGAAACTACCATTATGCATATCCCTAGACTTGCCCAAAGCATTTGATAAACTTGATCATGGAATTTCATGACATAAATTAAATCACTATAGAGCAAAGGATGCACCACATAGGTTGTTTGAAAATTATCTGAGATATCGTACGCAATATGTTGAATATGATGATGTAAACTCAGATGCTTTATTTGTGACCACAGGCGTGCCACAAGGCTCTATTTTGCAATCCTTGCTCTTAATTTACGTTAAAGGTACAGCTGAAGCAAGTAATATGTTTGAACTAACCATCTATGCCGACGACTCAACTCTAACTACAACACTAAATTAATTTAATCTTAATATCAATGACACATCAATTGATAACAAAATGAATACGGAACTAGAAAAAATCACTGACTGGCTAAGTGCAAATAAATTATCTTTAATTATTTAAAAGACAAATTGATGATATTTTATCAACCTCGAAAAAGATTGTAAAACCCAACTGTCAAAATCAGTGAAAGTGAAAGCGAACAGGTAGAGAGCTTTAATTTTGCATAAACTACGATTGACCAACATTTGAATTGGAAAGCTCATATAGCTAAAACATCGAATAAAATATTAACGTCATTAGTAAAGTGAAAAAATATATAACTCAATAATACTCTCACATATATAGTATGTCATTTTAGGTTTGAAATTCAAACACAGTGAAATTTTAAAATTACCAACAACAACAACAAAAAAAATGTCCGAATAATTACATGTTCTACATGTAACTCCCATACTGACCGCTTATTCAAAACCCTTCGAATCCTGAATATAAATGACATCTTTACCACTTCCAAATATACAATTTATTAGAAGGGTATCAATCAAAAGTTACCAATCAATCTTTAACAATAGCCATTTAGGACCAACCAACAATTAGGTAGACGTAATACAAGACAAAATCAAGACGTGTCTATTAATAGATACAACCCTAGCTTTGCAAAATATTGTCCAAGGTTTGACATACCAGGTGCAAAACAAAAGACACCCACTTGAAGAAAAGGGAAATTTTGCACTCATAGTTACCCGGGGGAAGAGGAAGAAAAAAATATGTAAAATGTAATGACTGATTATGTTCATAATACTTGGTCAAATAAACATGTCCTGAGTCCTGAGTCCTGAATCCAAGTTGCATTATGACGCAAAATAACAGAGCAACAATGATAACAAGTCTGCAACGTGGTCATTTATAGGTTGCTTTGTGATATAACCACCAACTTCAGATGGCACAATGATAGCAAGTCCACATTATGGACATTACATGTTGCATCACAGCAATCAACATGACATCTACCGAATCAAGGTAACTATTTTGTGATATATTTTGACTGTTCAACAGCTTTGTGGATGTCAAGATACAATTAATAATATATCTGGAATTAGTACTTGCAAAAAAAAATAAATAAATAAAAAAAATCAGGTAACAAACTGATATGTGCCTGTCATTTTAAGTCGTCCAGAAACTGATATACTGTGAAACTATTTTGTGATATATTTTGACTGTTCAACAGCTTTGTGGATGTCAAGATACAATTAATAATATATCTGGAATTAGTACTTGCAAAAAAAAATAAATAAATAAAAAAAATCAGGTAACAAACTGATATGTGCCTGTCATTTTAAGTCGTCCAGAAACTGATATACTGTGAAACAGATTCCAGCGGTCTATCAATATTAGACCCATTGAAGAATCAGGCAAGCAAACTTATTGTTCAGTTAAAATTGGTCTAAATAGATTATTCAGAGAAAAAGCTTCCTAGCGCGCACACACACACTACACCCTCAAAAACTGTAATAATTGTATCTGAACTTAAGATTAGTATTTTGTTTTTGAAACATCTAATAATAATTAACAGCGCCGGAATAAAATTTTGAGAACAAAACTATAAGAGTAATAATGGCGTGGTCTCGGTATTTCGCGAAATGGTCATTTTAGTTCCTAAATCGAATAAGTACATGCAAAAAAAAAAACAAAAAACAAAAAAAAAAAAACAAAAACAAAAACAAAAAAAAACAAAAAAAACAAAAAAAAAAAACAACGAATAACTATAATTACTATAATAGTAATAATGGCTTGGTCTCGGTATTTCGCGAAATGGTTATTTTGGTTCTTAAATCGTTAAACAGTTGACGTTATACTAATGTATTATGTGCGTATCGGCCTTTGTCAGTTGCAACATTGATCACCAGATGGAATTAATTTGGCTTAACTGCATTCAGCTTCGCAATGTTCAAGTTATAACAAATTGCTCTTTTATGTACACAAACAGAACTACTAGATACCTGTTTGCACTTCTTTTAAAATGATCTATACATTTTCAAATCATAACATTGACCCCTTTGAAAGGATTGGCTCTTGAAAAACTTAAATGTTGTTTGAAGCATATATCTACATATATTACGAAAGGTATAATCGAAACATATTAGCAAATTTTGAATGTTTCCAGATTATTGACTTTTAGATATTTTCCCGGTAGTCACTGTCAACTATATGTTGTCATTAAGACTGTTGTGTCAGGAAATAATTTTTTTTTCAATTTGTGCTGACCGTCCATTTCTTGGGATAATTAAGTTTTTTCTGAGTTTTATAAACTACAATTCCTTATATATCTGGATAGCAGTATTTTTTTTCACTTTGGGTTTCCGAAAAAGAAACATGTTACCCCTCTCCAAAAATGTCGAATTTAGACGAACCATGTTATACTGTTTTATCCAAACTATAAATGTATGTGTAATATGACATTCCCCGAATGTGTGGCATGGTCACTGTGCCGAACAACGCATATATCAACTACATTTCTTTTGAAGCATTGATTTTTAAAAAGAAAAGTGATGTTGGAAGTGTGGAAATTTGCATCAAACTCTTCTTTCTTTCATTCAGCTGATCTCAACTAGAACATTTATTAAAATAATCTCATGCTATCTACTTTAATACAATATTTCAATGCATATTGTTGCTCATTCCTGGAATTTCAAGCGTCGACTTTGAAACTTTAATTCTGAAAAAGAAACCTAGGTGGCGCCAACGTACGCGATCTCATCCAGGGCCAACACTGCGATATACCCTACTGAAAACAGTGTACAAACCATGTAATGAGTCATTTTTATCTTGTTAATGCTTGTAGTTAATCGGAATCACCTACCAAAGCTTGGAATAAATAAAATATTCTAAACAAATTAATGGTAGAGTTCATAAAATTAATACTTTGATGAACTGAAATTTCCCAACGTATATAAACATCAGTGTGTAGAGGAAAGATTAAATATCATTTGTTTATACAACTGTTAAAATAATCTTCTGCAGGGTAATTATATAATACATTCATATAACAACTGTTGATTTGTGCAGCAAACTTTGTCCCACCAACAGTAGCATATGCTCATTAGATTTACAGGTACAACTTTCACACTGCAGCTATGCCAATCTATCGACTACCATGTACAGTCTGATTCACTTGCACATTCAATTGGTTCATATATAAAATTACTAATACACCCGGGCCTCTGGTGCGTATCGTGGACTGGGTAATCTATAATTACACATGCCATCGGCCTGTACCTAAGTCTTCCTTACGGATTCTCTTAATGCGGTAACTTGACCATTTCTAATTCTATCAAGGAGTAAAAATGTTTTGGAAGGCAGGGTTGAAAAAATGGAGAGCTCTGTGCTTAACCTGCCTTTTCATTGCGTAAATACATATTGAAACATTATTGATACGGGAGAAAAATTAAGACATTGTTGTTTATTATGCTGTGTCGTAATACACTATGAGTCTTACTGTGAACATAAACAAGCGAGTATTAATATATTTCTACTAAGAACAGGACTGTGACAGTTACGATCGCTTAAGGATCGGTTACATTGTTTTGAAAGCACATCCTTTCTGGACGTTTATATGACACTGAAGCGCGCGGCTCCAGGACCATGCTGATAAAAAACAATACATTTCCCTTTGCAATGTCCACTCTTTATGATACATGCTGAGTAGATAATCCTTCTGGCAGTTGCCAATAAAATTATGGAATTAGACAGTGTGATTACCATATCCAAACCGTAGTCCTAATGAAACAAATCCAAGTCAATTCCGACCAAAGGCAATGTTCCTTGGTATGTATAGCTGAAACATATAAATTTATAGTTCGTATTTACCCAAAAGAGACCAAAACGTAAGTGCAAAGGTCCATAGGGGGGAAAAAACTTTATCTAGTTTTCATATGACAGAATGCAAAAAGTTTTGTTTGAAATTATAGGCCTATTTCAGTAAATTGGCTTGAACAGTTGTATCATTCATGCACATACAGGACCATACAATTTATGAAAAGGGACCAAAATTTGCATCACATCAGCGAATTTGTAAGCGGAGGTTCTTAACTTGTTGAAAATGTCTATAAAATTCAGTATTTAAAAAGGTACTACTTGCAACCACCATCTCAACAATGATCATCATCCATATAAGTCCACAAAGTGACACCAAAACCAACATCAATCCATCAGAAAAGCCCTCTAGGCCTAAAATGACCATCAATAAGAATCTAAACAACATGATTATACAATTCGATGTGTTTTAGGCATGTAGTTAAAGATATGATGTTGTTTTAAAGGAGATAAACTAAGAGTATTTCAAAAAGAAAAGTGTTTGAATTTCCAAATATAGTAAGTACATTGGTTCAAATGTTAAACATCAGCCAGAAGCAAGTGACATCAGGCCTCAAATGATTAAAACGTAGTCAAAAATGCATTACAATAGTCAAAATTTGTAAGGATAGCAGTCACATTTCAAGTTGGTTTCCAGAAGTATTTTTGAAAGGACATTTAAATGTTCAAGATTGAAATGTTCCTAAAGGTAACTGTAAGTATAACAGTTTTAAATTTTTTTTCATTTATAATAAGACGTAGTTCAACTTGTCAGTCAGTTGATTTAGATGTTAATTATTTATACAAAAGAGAGACAGAGAAAGAGTACATTAAACACTTTGAGCCAACCTGGCATGACCTTCATAATAACAAACTATATTCATCAGACAATTATAAAAAACAACATCAGTTTCACTACACTTGGAACACTTACTGCACTGCAATATGTGCAGAAAATGCCTGAATGTTCAAATTGTTACCAAATATATAAGGGTTCCATGAAAAAAGAAGTGGATAACAGTTTTCAATGATAGTGATGAGACCAAACCAAATACCAGTTTAACCTTGTCAGATTCGGGACCATTTACGAAATAGTAAGACATGCTAGTGTTCGTCGTCAGAAGGATCCATGACCAACAGTAATGAGATTTTAACGAATGAGAGTATCTTCTACCTGACTTGGAACAGGTTACCAACATATTGGCAGTGGGTTAAACCAGTTTTACGGGATCCCAATCCTCCCACTTTGGAAAACACTCACATTCATTTAAAGTAGGCCTAAAACAAATTTAGCCCTTAATGTTAATGTACAGTTATAAAAGGTAATTACCTGACCATAGTTCACAGACATCATCCAAACAATGACAGGACAATTAATAGTATAGAAACACATGATCCATATTCATTAATTCCAAACCCAACAATGACAGCAAAGAGATTTCAGACTTGCCAAAGCATCAACATTTCTTTTCCAATAGCAATGTGAAGAAACAAATTTCATTCCTGACTTGAGACAGGCAGTCACCCATAAAAGGCAACTGGTGGTTTTAAACCAATCCTCTCAAACTTAGAAATATTCATCATTAACTGCAGACACTAGTTCCTTTTCCAAAATGTATAGGCCTAACCACCCAAAACACAAATTTCATTTCTTCTGCCAAAAATAAAAAGAGACTTGTTAGGCCTATCACCTTTTAGTTCTCCCGACTGGTCAGTCAGCTAAGTTTAAAGTAAAAGAGTAAAGTAGGCCTACATCGTTTTTGAGATATTTATGAATCTGGAACATTATAAGAATTTTAAGTCAGACTACTATATTTACATTAGAATTGCGTAACATGTCAAAATTTGAATTTAAACACCAAAAAAAGTTTCCACGTGAACACAGGACAACTAAATTTGATACTAATATTATATTTATTATGAAACATGGTTAAGTTCTTCCATGTTCCATTCTCGCTAGAAAAAACAGCACAATAGGCCTAAAATTCGTTACAAAAATATTACTCACATCAGCTGAGTAAGTATTCCTTACATTTTGTCACTATATTCAAAAGGATGAGAAAATAGAAGGCCTGTATTGTTCAACATGATGCCTGAGAACTTAAATGGTCCTTATTACATTTTATATTTGTTGTAATTATAATAAATTTTATGTTCCAGCATTGAAAATTCGATCAACCTCATGGTAAAACAATCTCAGCTACAACATTAAAATGAGCTGTTAGTTTATAATCTAACTTGTGTCGACAAAGTTAAACTATGTTTATTTAGTCACTTCGTATTCTTGATGTTTTTGAAGTATATCTCTCTTCTATGTATGTATTTGTGGACAAAGTTAAACTATGTTTATTAAGTCTTTTTATATTGTTGATGTTTTTGAAGTATATCTCTCTTATATGCACAATGCACCAGAATTTATATGACATTCCTATTTTGTTTCTTCTCCCTGTTTTGCAGGTGAATGCAAGTATATTGTAATCATCCATCTGTATATAGAGGAGAAAATCTTGCATTAGTCACATGGATATCTGTCGTATCCTTGAAACGAAATAAAGTTTATTATTCAAAATACTTCTACTGTTACCAGCACTGCTATTACTACTGCTGCTAATACTACTACTGTTAACGTCCTGACAGGTTCGGCTGACCCTGCGTTAATCCCAAGTGTGTAAGTGTACACTCGGTTCAGCTCCTGTGAGCACTCCGTATAGGCCCATCGAGTTGGAATGTAATCCAGCCAACAATTTTTAAGATGAAGTCGAAAGGTACTGAAATATACTAAAATGCAAAGAAATATTACAGCACCATCCTTTGACCACATTATGGTGTAGAAGTACCCAGAAGTTTCCCTATGCAATTTCATAGCAGCCAGATGAGTGGCATTGAAGGCGTAACAGAACTTAATTTAGGGTGAAAGCCTGGCTGAGTGTTAATATGCTCACCTTTTACCTCTACAATCTGGTTCGGTTCTTCACTAGGAGGCCAGTGAAAGAAATCCTACCACTCTGACTATACACAGTGGCTTTCTCCGAGTCCATTGGTTGCCTGCACCTTGCAATAAAGTGGGAAAGTACACAGCAGCATAAGTGCCATGAAGTGTAAATAATAAAGGCTTGACCTCTTTCTCAATCCAAGCAAAATATTTTAGTCTACACTTGATTATAAGTATGCACTAAACCTGAAAATGGAAGAGCCTATTTGCTATTCATCCCCAAGAAGGTTGAAGGGGATCGACTGTTTTGGCGAACAATTCATATGTAACATTCACAATAGTATTCGACTGTGTTTTCTTGTGTTCGTACTTATCATATCAAAATTTTACCAACGTCTTTACAAAAATCGCTCGCTAATAACAGCCTCACCTCCTAGTAAATAACTTCACTACATACTGTGTCAATATATAGTAATGAGACCATTACATGTCAATATCACAGCCGAAAATCAGCCGAATCCTGGCAAGTCTATCAACATTAACAGCACCAGACACAACAGCCAGACTTGCATAGCCATCGAACAATACAATGCATTATTCATTGTACATCTAAAGAGGATGCCATGTTGACAACGCAGAAGTAATGACTGTTACAACATAGAAGGGAACAACAGTTCTCAACAATGTGAAAAAATCTGCACCAAACTCCGAGCAAACAAGAACTATCTATGATCAAAAACCTTCAGTCATGAAACAAGCCAGGTCAAATTCAGAGATAAAGGTAGACATACTACCAGCATTAAAATATTAATCGAAAAGTACAACAACTCAATAAACTGATCATATTCAAATCCAGAGCGACCATCGTTTATGTCATTACCTTTATAAGATATGATCATTCTTTGAAACTTATTTTTTCCTTATATGTTTTATAGATGCGAGACTTAGTACATTCTTTTACATCAGAATGAGGGATAGTTGCATGTAAAGTGGAGAAGGCACAGACAGACCTGGCCTTTGAATAAACTTTCAAGGGAAAACCTTTCAATGGCTTTGTTAATCTAGTGCGGGAGAACTAGTCTGTAAACAAAGAGTCGTCGATACGGTTTCGTACTATTTAATCATCAGATTAAAATACCACAACAATCATCATCTTTCTTGCTGTCGATTCTCATGTTCTTATGTTGACACTATTTTCAATGAGTGGTCCGTCCAGTCCATTATCACTGTGAACACGCATCTGTAACATTGGCTCAGACTGCAGAGACTGCCGCTGCAGTTACAGTGTGCGCTATGTGATGACACATCTATCTCACATCACGAAACTACCCCTGAAGTGATCTCCCTGAAAAATTGCAGAGACAAAGAAATTGTATCAAGCAGTACATGACATGGTCAATCCCTTTGACATTGGCATGTACATAGAACATTTAGAGCCTCTGACACTCATTGACAATGTGAGTAGACGTGTCAATATAGAAAAAGGGACAAAGGCGCCAACAGAGGACGAAGAAGACCTGCTCAATGTTAAAGACATTAGTGCACAAATCTTGAATTTATAATTTACAAGTGGAACAAAAAAATGAAAGGATACCAGCTCAGAATATTTGCCCCTGAACCAAACACAAAATGACTGTTAGAAATCAGGCTGGTGTTCAGGATCTGACGCATGAGATACTTTTGCTTGCGAAGGATCAGTCTCCAGCAGTGTCAACCAGGTATAGAAGTTGATATGGCGATAATTTTGTCATATGACATAACTAGGTTTCCTGGCTCATTTAGAAATAGGAGAGATAGACTCATGCCCTCACAAGACAATGTCAACGTTGGGGACATGTGTACTTGCTACTTTGATAATATCTGAACGATGCCAACATTATGGGAATGTGAAAGACATCCATTGGGATGGGGATCGTTATTATCAAATATTCAGCCCTTAACGCATCAAAAGACCACAAAGAGGTCAATAAGGACAACTTAAACTAGAAAAGAAGATTTGCTTCAAAGCAAATCTGTCTGTGTGCCTTCAAAAGTTATAAATATTAAATGCTACAACTTTAATCCGTTGGTACTTCACATCGCATTAAGCTTATGGCTGGATGCAAATTTCAAAGTCCATATGACCTTGACCTTTGACCTTTACAGGTCACATGTAAATTGCACAGTGTTACAATATCCACAAGTTAAGCCCAACATGAACAAAATCGGATGAAAATTGTCCAAGCTATGATAAGATGAAACTTTCAAAGGGCCAAATGACCTTGACCTTTGCCCTTTTGAAGTTGCATGTTCTTACAAAAATGTGATATCTTGCAATACCTACAATTTGAGTCCAACATGATTAGAATTGAATGGAAATTGGCCGGGTTATGGCTGGATAAAACCTTCAAAGATACAAATGACCTTGATCTTTGAACTTAAGCGGTCACATGTAACATACGAAAATGTGTATTGTCACCATAGCTACAATTTGAGCCCAACATGATCAAAATTGGATAAAAATTGAGCGAGTTATAGCTAGAAGAATACCACCATCGAAAGTGGCCGTTAACCTTGAAATGACCTTTGACCTTGAGATGACTTCTGCCTGAAGTGAACTTTGACCCCAAAAGTGTCATTTTGGCCTAAAATCGACCTTTGATTTTGGCATGACTTTTGACCTTGTCACGGCCTTGATATTTGAGATGACCTTTACATTGCTATGATCAAACTCCTATACACTCGGAACCACATCTACTATAGTATATAAGATATTGAAGATTTAAAACTTTAATTATCCCTCATTAGCATAATTTTGAAAAGCATGACCTCTCATTATAAAAAGGCCAGACTTCATCTATAGAAGTATAATTGTGCCAAGTTTGGAGTTTCTACGTGTAATACTTTTCAAATGAAATGTCGGACAAATTTACCTGTAAAGAAAGAAAGAAAGAAAGAGAGGAAGAAAGAAAAAAAAAAGAAAGAATTCTTAGAAAAACAGTACGTCTGTGTTGGCACACAGACATAACTAGGCCACCAAGCAGCTGCAAATGTATCAGTTCCAAAATGGGATGAGCTCATGCGTAACCCTGTGTCGAAGTGTGATCTTTTACAATTTCTCTCTGAAGAATGGCCTTGGTGATGTGATGTCATGACATATTTCATCTAGTATTACACTCTATTTTGTTGGCATATTTAAAGATGCACACAAGGCAGTTTGCGTCAGTAATATATGGTGTAGTCTGTATTTCTGAGCTGGAAAGTACTTTAGAAGCTTATGTTAGGGTCATTCTTCATGTAGCATATTCTGCGCGCTGTGGATCAGAAGATGTAACTGTTTGCGCCTCAGATACCGGCATTGTTACTTTGTGTATCCACTGTGCAAACATGATCGACGACTTGAAGGAGGTGTGAAAAGGAAAGTCAAGATCTGAGTGTATTAAGGGTACACGGTTGGCTAAGCGGTAAGACGCTCGCCTTTCACCTCTACGACTCGGGTTCGATTCTCGTCCTCGGCAGCATGTGGAAAAAGTTCCTACCAAATGTGTCTATACTTTTTATTGCTGCTCATATACTGTCTTCTGTCCTTGGATCCAGCATGGTAAGTGCCCTGTCTGGTAAGCATGGTAAGTGCCCTTGACTGGTTGTGACACCACAGGGAGAATGGGTAGGAAAACTAATATTCAAGCACTGAAACAAGATCTGACAATAAATGAGGACTTGGCTAAGCATGCAGTGGACGCGACAAAACAAAATTATTCCCCATATGTTTTGCCTCACTAGCACAAAGTACCAAGCTGGAAGAAAAATTGTAAACATTGCTTTTGTGCGGTTTTGCTTAAGATATTAATATTTTTTTCAACATATCCAAGCAAGGATTTATATTGCTTTATTTCTTTGTTTGTCTTTACTGTAGTGCATAAAATGATGTTATATAGCCAAGCATGATGAATAGCCTACCGTATAGATCCTGTCTTTTTCGTCAAATTTTAGACTATCATTTAAATGTGGTAAATAATTTTAGGGGAAATTTCGCTATCATTTCATTGTAACGCGGGGTATTGTTTATGGAGAACTATTACTCATACCTTCAAGGCTGCCCGAGCAACATTTCAGCACACATTAAAAGTTTGGTCTTGATGTACAAGTTTGCATTTTTCAGCCCTTAATGTTACTAATAATGACTTCGACCTTGAGAGGGCCCCTTTAAAACTTATCCATTCTTGAAACCGTTTACTATAATTTTGAATACATGCAAAATTCCATCTATCTTCAAAACTTTGTTATTAAAATCATTAATAGTGCGTTCACATAACGTATTTGTGATTTTTTAAAGCTTTGACCTCCAATTTGCTTTTTTCTCGACCATATTTCAGTTTGTAACTTTGCTCCATTTCCCTATTCCCCAATGTGTTATATGTCGAAATATATTATTTTTCACCTTGGGTGCTGAGATAAACGTTGAACGGAGAAAAAGGACCCTGACCTCTGGAATATAATGGTTACCCCAATGGCAACTAGAAGCGAGATTTTCTTGCGAAAAACAGTATGCATCCCCCGAGCACGACATCAGTGATCAGTGTAACTTTTGCCAATACATGTCAATATACACCTAAAAAATGTAAATACTTGCAGCATTTTTATAAGATCTGTCCATTGGGATCACTTTGCAACTCGCAATGCATGATTACCTGACTTATATCTGTGAGTTTATATGGTTGCAGTGAACCAATCAACTTCTTGAGGACCGTGTAACCTTCACCTACAGCCTGAAGATCATCCGCATTCATATGGGAAAAAAATCTCCAAATCCATGGATTATCTGCACTAAAACAGAAGATAAGGAGTCAATAGGGGGCAGAGGTATAATATAATGAAGGAATACCCTATAGAAATAAGAATCACCATGTGACATTGACCTTTGTCCTCAAAGTCATCTATTAACATATGATCAAAAACTCTGCAGATCTCAGATCATGTGTAGCAAAGTATGAGGGAATAGGTCAACAGCGACCAGAGATACAATAAAAATAAGGATTACCCTATTAAATTAAGAATTGCCCTGTGACCTTGACCACTAGACCGTGACCATTTGAACACATGACTTGAGACTGACCCAAGGTACATCCCCGCCAAGGTTGAAGTGAATCTGGCTGATGGTTTTGAAGATGAAGTCGAAAACGTGATCCACAGCAATCCCTATTCACTTACATAGTAATCAACAGGTATATATGCAGTTTGACCTTTCAACCTCACTCAGATTTAAAATAAACCATGCAAACGGAAAGCTCGTAAGTACTTTCCGATTAACAATTCATAGTAACCTTGGGCGTACGATATACCATTAAGAAGGTATAAGCCAGTGTCTGAAAAATGCTGAGTCAGTAGAAAATGCAATAAGGATTTGACCTTGAGGTTATACATTATTATACGGGACAAATTTCTCAGACCCATGGATTATCTGTACCAAATTAAGAAGCAATAGGTCAAGAGGGGACAGAAATATGAAGAATATAAGATACGCGGTTATGTGGTGCCCAAAAACATACAAGAATAACAATGTATAAAAGGGAGAATGTAACTGTGCATTATCAAAACATATATATATATATATATATATATATATATATATATATATATATATATATATATATATATATATATATATATGTATGTATATATATATTAAAAAGTAAATGTAGTACACAAGACATTTGCATGCTAGCTTTCAGGGTTTTGCGGCACAATGGCCACTTTTCCTGAAAGGTGAACCAGGAAGCCATAATATTATGTTGAGCATGACCACTATTAAACATTGAATGTGGCAAGAAACAAATAGTGTGTGATTTAATATATTTAGTGAATTGCATGAAAATACAAGCAGATGAACTACATACAATAATAAGATATAGTATAATAGATTCTTTATGGCCAGAACCACTTCCTGGTCCCCGTTACCCTATTCCACAGTCCAAACTCAAAACACTCCATAAGATAATCTGTCTAACCTATATAAACATGGAAGTACTATTGTACATATTGCTCTCCTTCTTGTGTAGAGTTTAACCTAGGCTGCATTAGCCCAAATATATTATGGGATTTTTAGCAGGAAACTACTCGGAGCAGGTTTTGGAGCCTGTACCAGTACAGGTGTCTGTGAAACGGCTATTTGTCTAAGCTAAATATTCAGCAAAGACAGCCAACATAATAACAATGAATAAATATGAACGTGGCAAATGATGATTACGCTAAATAGGTGATGTTTTGCGTATAAATGCAGAGATTCAGTATGAATAAAAAATACATATCAAACCAAGCATAGTTACTAAATTTCATAGAACAAGTTCAGAAAAGCTGAATAATTTGACTATATATTTAAATAAATATTTGATTTAGTTTTAAATTCTAGTTTCATCAAGTTGTGCATCTTTTATTTACTTTGGACATTTTTCAACCTTCCTGTTGATTCTCCTTATTATTGTCAGAGAATTGGAAAAAAGGTGAACTAAAGATCAAAATATATGGAAATGACGTGATGAGTAGGCTTTCCACATTTCAAGTTTATCACCCGTGTAGACTTGACAAACTGCGGGAATTTGCATGTGATTTGACATCTATTTGCACACGGGATGTTTGAATCTACCAACCTGTCAGGCTTGACAAAATAGTTCCAAAAGTGGCCACCAGGGCCCTGTCTGTAACGATAGCTTGTTGAACAAGATGGCTCCATATTGTATGTAAGATCTTGGAGTGAAACACGTCTCTTGTGCCATTCAGAGAGTTACCAATGCTCTAGGATAGTCAGCTGGTTCTCAAAACACCAGACCATGACAGCAGACATAACAATCCCATTCACCTGGTTCCCCGTCTTTGTTCAGTCTTAGCTAAACCCGTGCAATTGTCTGATGGAACCAGTTTTTGCCTGCGTTCAAAAGAATTTGAAACAGACCCTAACAAAATGGAATTACCCGCTGTTGTAATTAATTGATGAGCAACAGCCTCTGCTGGTAATTCCAGCACTACGATGCTGTGCAGGACTTCACGTGCACACCCCATCCTTCAGACGCATTCTTCACAAGGTCTCCTGTGCCCAAAAAGACTCCCGGGGTTAACCTGTCATTCATTCAAAACGGACAGCACATCACTTCAGGGCCTTCTTGTTATAACATTGATATCAATTTATGAAGTGGCATCTCCTGCGTGGAAGCCTAGTACTGATGGTCGTTGGTGTCACATGTCCATCGGGACCTAATCAAATAAGAGTCCACGGACTTCAGCATTATTGATCAGATGCATCCAGGTCCACACTGGTAGGCTGACTGAGCATGCCAGGGAGATTTTTTCAACAACTGTGAAAGGCACTTGAACCAGTCTTCTCATGGTCAAGCTGTTTGCGTAATGACATTGCTTGGTTGCTGTCATGTGACATCTGTTTTATCTATCCACATAATGTTTCAAAACACCAGGACGTGAAAGCAGGGTCCAAATGAAGGCATGTCCCCTTTTTCTGCTGGAAAGAATTAGATCAAGAGGTCTAACTGTGTATGATCTACATTGGTATCCCTAAAAATGCACGTTCTCTTGCCGATCATCTAGAAATTGTGATAAATTTTCGACAATTAAAAAACAGACGTAGTGTAATGCAGGAGACACATTAAGTGGTAACAAATGAAAGACAAAGAGAAATGCTTTCACCTACAGGTGGCTAATAAGGTATCCATATATAAATCGGTCAGGTCAGTGCACACAATGTCCTATCAGCCCAGAAAGTAGAAAACACCTAATGCAATGGTACCCTGCCAGGCCTGGGTCACAGGTAGTTTTGAGAGAGAGTTAATCAGTACTAGACAGCAGTAGAATTTTATCACACTTAAAGAGTCCGGCCACAGAGCAAAAAGGAGCTCAATTTTTTTCTGCATTAATTTTTGTTACCTTTCAACGCTATAGTCTTACTAATTTTGCGGAGAATCCGGCATGACGCCAATTTTCACCAAAAGAAGATACAAATGGAAAACCACAGGTGGAACATATAACATTTAGGGGTAGTTGCCTTTGCAATTTCGAAGCATTACTTCAATCGTTGTCAGGAAAGATTCTCCCGACTTCTTCTTCTTCTTATAATAATAATAATAATAATAATAATAATAATAATAATAATAATAATAACAATAATGAAAAAAATATATATACATACATTTATATATATATATATATATATATATATATATATATATATATATATATATATATATATATATATATATATATATATATATATATATAAACAGCCAACCAAATAACAAAAATAAAATTGTCCACCCATCCTCCAAAAGACATAACGGAGTGTGATCCTTTGAACAAACCTGATTGAGAACTACTCATGGTACAACTTGACCGTCTTGGAGATGATCCAGCCACCGGTGTTTCAATTTCAAATAAGCGACTGAAAACTGCCTACACTATAAGTTCAGCTGGATGGTAAGTCAGCTGAATTTAAAATGAATAATAAAGTACTAAAGGGAAGCACAAACTATTTTATCATGACCTTTTGTCAGGCAGGCACGAACCAATCATACGCTTCAATTCAGAAGAAGTAAGTAATAGTAGATGAACCTAAATGAAAATGTAACTCCCTAAAGCTATTGTCCTGAGACATCGTTGGGGAATTAACCATGCTATCTATCACCGCAAATAACAGACTATTAAAGATGTGGTATGAAAAGGTAGATACTTTTTCCAGAACAATCTTAACATTATTTTGGAATCAAAACACAACAAAATTAACATGAAAGTTCCTTAAATATTGTTTTCTTCTCAAAAGATAGTCATTGCACACATATTTTCAATAATTTTTTACGCCAAATGTTCTATTTGTTTAGCGTATTTTAATAAAAAAAAAATTCCTATCAGTCTCAGGACCAGTTACAATGGACCACAGAAATTTGTCAAGTAAAAATGTAAATTATTGTTCTGCATGAAATGATGGGAAATCGTGCATTTTGTACATTAAGTTACATAAAATGTGTACAATACATGTAGTGGTTATTTCATGTGTTGCACAGGCATTGAAATTGACAAAAGGG
>OZ026612.1:78118321-78125821 GCA_964020975.1 Hermodice carunculata | reverse complement strand
TATTGAAGGCATCATCAGGATGTCTGTACTAGATAGAACGGGTGGCTGTATTTCTTACGTAAATCAATAAAACAGAACAAAAATTCACTTTCACGGCACAAACAAAGGGATGGCATCACCCTTGAAGAAGCCTTACTATGACCAAAAAGAAAGGACAAAACTACATGTTTCTCAGAGTAGTCCCTAGGGTCAATGCGAACCAGTCGAGTTTCTTCAGAAGGCTTTCTCCATGTGGACGTTTGTTCCTGCCTGTGCTGTATACTTGTATTTTCATCAAAAGAAAGGTTCAAGCACAATCATACAAAATCTCAAACATATATATTTATTGAACAGATGTTTTTGGATAATCAATACTCACCGAGTGTCCACCAGAATCATTCCGAACAAAAGCCACCACCAGCGCCCCCATCCCCCCAAAAGTTAGGATTATTGGCAGTATTTTCAAGGTGGGCCTATTGATTCATCACCTACTTTTATCATTGACATTAATGGCATAAACAGGAAAGTTTAGGCCTACCAATGTCACCAACGGACCAACTTTATAAAATGCAACAACACCTATTGTTTATTAAGTAATGGTTAAAACTGTTTTCTTCCTTGATTACTCCAAAACTAAATGTCGTTACCATGGTAACCAATAAAAACATATATCAGCCATTAAATTGATAGTACACTTTACCTCACCTTTAACTTCATGTTCTTATCTTCCAATTAATACCCAATTTAGCTAGGTATTTTTTTTTGTTTAAGGAAAGATTTACCATCAGTATTATCACATGTATCATTTCTCAGCAGCGCGCAGCGCTAGCCATAAAATTGCCATATCCACAAAAATCTACTCATTTTCAGTTATCTATACATTTGAAAGAACGTTTCTAGGCGACCCAAAACACTCTTTCATCCCTCAATTGACCTCATTGTTAGTGCAGAAAGACTCTTTTTACATTTTAACATCAAATGTGAAGAAAATTATTCCTGATAATTAAAACTATAAATAAGTTTCTAATCTTTAATTGCAAATTTAAGTGATTTTTACAAATATTCTGTTGCCATGACAACCAACTTTTGACACTTACTACCTCGAACTGATCTGTTATCAAACGCTTGTATGGTAGGTATGCTAATGTAAAGTTGTGTATGTGTGTTAAGTTATGCTTTATAAGGTGTTTTTCCCTTTATCTCATGAAAAACTTAATTCCGTTGCCTTGGTAACCAAAATAAATACAAATTGAATATGAAATTGATAATACACCCTACCTAACTTTAAACTTCAGGTTCTTATCTTTTGATTGATACCAAATCCAGCCAGGTATTTTTCCGGTTGAACAAAAACTGAAAATAAATTTTTAATAAGCCTTTTTGAAAATTTAGCTGCTCTACTATATCTAACCAGGGATGAAGTGCATTTTAATCTTAGGGACCCATGCATTTTTGTAACTTTGGTTATTTCTTGTAAAAAAAACGAGGTCATTTTCAATGTTTGTATAAAAACCAAGTGCAAATACAATTGTTGTGAGCGTTTGAGCACTTCCAGGCACTTTTAGGCCTAGTATGAGCAATAATACAATATTTTACCAACAGCTTGTAATTTTTATCATCAATTTGACTTTCCGCTGTTATTAAATGTTTATTTCTGTTACCAAACACCACCTTGTGTTTGTATCTTGCATAATGGTTAGATCAAATAACAAGATTCGACAGGTTAACTACATACGATTTACTTTGAGAGTGTTTGAAGTGACACACTTTGACACTGATTTATCCGATGCACATTGGAGGTTTTGCGCTTTAGAGATTCAGAGCATTGCAGATAGGAGTTTTCGACTTGAGGCTGCTGTTATGACTAAAACGGGAATTCGGATTTCGGAATAGTCACGAAACATCGATCTTAAGAAAAGGAAGAATCGTGCATTGGAAACTGGAAATCGTATTTTTTTCACTTAGGAGGTTTTGCGTTTTCGCCATCGACATGACAAAACAAATGTTACCAATGTATTTACACTAAGCAGATTGACCAATTGTTCCCGAAAAAATAAGTATATATATGTACATACATATATATATATATATATATATATATATATATATATATATATATATATATATATATATATATATATATATATATATATGTATATATATGTATATATATGTATATATATGTATATATATATATATATACATACATACATACATACATACATACATACATACATACATACATATATATATATATATATATATATATATATATATATATATATATATATATATATATATATGAGCGTAATTAGGTTTTCCTGAACAATATTTGGGCTGGAATACCACAGATGTATTAAAAATGAGCCCTCAAAAACATAGTTTATTGTTTCCTGAAAAGAGTTTAGTTTAAACTTCATATGAAATGCCGCTTGGGAGATACAGTCAATATTACAAAGAAATATAATTTTAGTTACAAGTATTCAGGCTAATATGTCAATCAATCGTGACGTTCAGGCCACCAGGTACAAACAGTTTCATTGGACAGAGCAAGTTACAAACCGTTTAGGACGTCAGATCCTTAGAAAATGCATATTTTCTTCTTTTTTCTTTTTCTTTTTTTTTCTTTTTCGTATTTCATTATTTTTACCCCAATATTTGTGGGAACAATAAATAAATTGACCAATTAAATGAATAAATGAATAAAGACCGTCTTACCATTTTACCACATCATCATTTCAAATCGACCGTACATATGATTACGTATATTTATTCGTGTTGGCAGGAGCGTGGCAGACGGAATATATAATCCGCTGCATTTCTAACTATGGAAATATACAATTTTAAATAAACATAAAATCCAGGTACAATTGTAATGTTAAAATATAACATCAGGTCACAGTAATTATCAACTACACCTGCAGGAATTACATGTTTATATTGGCAGGCTAAGCTATCATCGATCATTGTTTATTATCTTGTTATCAACGTAAAATAATAATAGGATTTTTGTGCATAAAGAAAGATTTTAGACAAAGCGAGAGGTAACAAATTACTTGTTGTGACGCCCATAAACATGTCTAATGACGCACACACACACACACACACATACATATATACATACATATATATATATATATATATATATATATATATATATATATATATATATATATATATATATATATATATATATATATATTGACTTTTGATCATTCCAGAATGTTGTAAAGCAGAACAAAAATACATACAAAATGCGCATCAACACAAAAAAGGGAACAAACATATTATCTCTATACAATACACGAGTGCGCCAACTACCACACTCTATACTGCGCATTTCCTCTAAATTCGCCCATATTTTATTCACATTTAAGTTTTCCTCAATATCACAGTCTTTCGTCTCTGATTTCAAACATTTTATTACATATTACATATGGCACTCGCACATAACTACCTCCATTGAACCATTCTTTTTAGGAATGGGGATTTGGTCGAGTGGATATGTGCGTTTCCCATTTCAGCTAGGCGACTGGTGCCAAAGGTTGCAGGTTCGAGTCCCACTCGTTCCGAACATGAAATATATATTTTCGGCATTTCCTTAATGCTGGTGGATTTAAGTCCCCGATTCTGGAAATAAATGCCGACTCAGTAAATATACTGCATTACCGTGTTGATATGGCACTCGCACATAACTACCTCCATTGAACCATTCTTTTTAGGAATGGGGATTTGGTCGAGTGGATATGTGCGTTTCCCATTTCAGCTAGGCGACTGGTGCCAAAGGTTGCAGGTTCGAGTCCCACTCGTTCCGAACATGAAATATATAAAGGAGAACGCCTCTGTAAATTCATAATATATGCCAGCTGGCTGCACTAGATATTTTAACTATCATAACTTTTTAATTTTGGGGACTGTCGAAAAAATTCAGGTTTTGATCATAAAAATTTCAGCCATTCTATTTAACCTTGAAAGTGTGTTTCAATTTTTTGTTAGAGTACGTTTTGTGGATGGTTTGCCTCGAAGTTGCATTAAATTGGTATCATTAATACCTTGAAGAAGGAAAGCCCCCCCCCCCCCCCATTTTGCCAGCCTTTTACTGGCGTACGATAATATCGTCACAGTAAGAGTTTAAAAAACGTTTCATTGCAAGAAAAACATGGCCATTTATCTGAAATTAACGTAATTTAGATACATGAGCATGGTCTTTGACTGTGTCTACGGACTGAATAAATGTGCCTGATCAGAAATCTCCGAAGTAGCAACATTTGTGCACTGTTACTAATATGTCATTGCCAACGGAAAATGTAGGGCTTTTTATCGGATCCTTCTCCCACTCTTGTTGAAGATTAAAACTACTTGTAAAGTTATTTATTTCTTTTTTTTATTGATTGATTGATTGATTGATTGATTGGTTGACTGACTGATTGATTGATTCATTGGTTGATTGTAAATTTCCATCTCAGACAATATTCACCTGGTTTATCCATTGCATTTTGAAGTCCTGCATCAGATTCTGACATGAGATTCTTACTGAGAGGTTATGATAAGCAATTCACAGTGAAAATGGGAAGGCTGCACTGGGTCACCAATATAGAAATATTGAACGCGTCATGTTTCGTTTTGTCATGTGATACTCTCCATTCTCTCAAGTCTGATTTATATATAGGGTTTCCCATCTTGCCATTTCAATAATAAAGTATGCTGACATTTTTCTAGTAGGTCGGATAGAAATAATAAAAAAACAAATAGACTGAATGTACAGCCATGCTTTACAACAATGGTAGAAGAAAATGATTAGTTGCAGTCATTTTTTTTACAATACAACATCGTTTATCATTCAATATTGTGGTCATGACACTGACTAAATTGCCGCCAACATCTATTTAAATTAGTTTGTACAGCAGCTTCTGTCTCTAAACTAAATCTAAAGAACATTCATCATCAACAAAGCAAATATGCAAGTATTTAAACGTGTGGCAGATATTTTCCCTCCAAAGTGACGGGAATATTCTAGTAGAGAGAATTTTGTTTAAAACGTCTCCATGGATAGGAAGTAGAATTTTGAATCATCTACATGGCAAATTGAAGTTTCCTCGACAACGAATGATCAGCTATCATATGATCTATGCCACTTGGTGTTCATGTGTGGCAAAAACTCGAAAGATAATACTGTGTCACCAGAGAGTCTGCCCTCCCAAATACGAAGGGCATGGGACTTGCATGTTCAGAAGTTTCAACCCATGCGAATTGGGTTTAGACATGTCCATATTTCTGAGAGGTAAAGCCATGCCATACAAGTAATTTCCCAATAAAAGAATAAATCTAAGTACACATGTATATATTTTTATGTAGCAAGTTAAAAAAAATATGAATTTTCGGCTTCGTTCCGGTCTTTGTCTTGATTACATGCCCGTCAAGAGAGAGTACTTCATCCATACTCCAGTGACTTTATCATAGACCAAAGATAATTATCTTATTTGTTCAGCTCAACACTGCTGGCACCCTAAGGACGATGGGTCGTTCAACCAAAGACGTTAATATCACACACCCGCTTTCAAGCTACGCAAACATACGCACACTTTTACACACAGGAAAATGAGTAGTAAGTGGTTGATTAATCAAATGAATATATACCTAGAAAAAGTTGACAATTACTACTCAAGATTTAAATCCATGCATTTGTAAGCATTTTTAGTAATTTCGACAAATATATCCAAGCATAATAACAATGGATATTTGATGGTATGAGGTCAGTCTCATGGTTCGACCTCTTAAGAACCATACAAAATGGCAAAATTTAATTTCCGTAATTTTGACTTGTTCGAGTTTAAACATACAGGCTGGCGCGAGTGGCACGTGTAGAGATTTTTTTTTTTTTTTAGAACTGCACGGGAGACGTGGCATTGCTGCTCCTCTGTGTTTAATTGGTAAGCTGTGGCATGCTAACTTCGAATTGGGCAGGGTCTTGTTGGGTTTCAAACTTGTTTGTGTCTGTTTATTTTTGTGTTGATTTATTTTTGTATGAGGACTAGGACTCACAACTTCAAGCTTCGTTATCATGAAAGTGTTATGTGCCGTTTGAATTTCGGATTGAATTCCCACGGGAGTTCAGGTTTAGAGTTTCCTGTTGCACATCAAGATCAAGAACTGATGCAAATCTGAATGGATTTACCAGAAAAGGCAGCGATGATGCGATAAGTTTGTCGACGGACTAGTCACCCTGGTACTGTTTTGCTATTGTAAGCAACAGTGAGAAAATTACCTGTGATTTGTAACTTTACTCGTTTTCCGTTGGCTTTGTCAAATCATGTACATTTGCACTTTATAAGGTGTGACCAATTGTGCTGAATCGTTTCCGTAGTTTAATCGTTAATTAAGTCGCGTGTCACAATATTTGTAGTAATAATAACACAGTTTGTATTGTTTGAGCAAAATCCCTGCCTTGCTATGTAATAAAAGAATTCTCGAAATTACGGTGCCATTTGTCTAGCTATTCATCCGTAGTTAAATGGGTGTTTTATACCAGATGGGCCGTGAGAGAATTTCGACAAGGCTTCGGAGGGAGGATTTATGGCCGGACAGTTAGTCACCTGCATCAAACTTTACATGTAGTTTTCATGATATCGCTTTTCCTCTTTCTGTTGGTCAAGTGGACCAAAACCCACAAGTTTGATGTGTAACAATTGCTCAGCTTTACTCATACTGAGACATCAATCTCTCCGGTGCACTCGCACAGCACAGTCAAAATCTGCCAGATGTTGTGAGAACTTTGCCACACAAGTTTTTGGAGAGCGACAAGTTTCATTGAACAACACAGATGGAACAGATAATACATTCATCTTTTGACTTCTTATCCCACAAAAGATTCCATAAATCCCTCATTTGAATTATAACGAATTTCTTGCCATATTCAGGTAGAAATGTCCAATCCAAGAACTAAAATGCTCAGGCTTGAAGTACATTGTATTATGCGTGTGTGTGTGTGTGTGTGTGTGTGTGTGTGTGTGTGTGTGTGTGTGTGTGTGTGTTTTTGTTTTTGTTTTTGTTGGGTTTTTTTTGTTGGGTTTTTTTGTTGTTGTTTTTGTTTTGTTTTTTGTTTTTGTTTTTGTTCTTTTTTTGTTTTTGTTTTTTTGTTTTTTTTTTTTTTGGGGGGGGTGTGAATCTCATCTCATTAGAAACAATTTATAACAAGTAAAAGGCAGACACTGTACATATACCTATGAGATACTAATAGCGATAACGATGATTATACCCTAGTCACATTGGAAAAAACAACTTCTATGAAACACATATGCTGCATGGTTAAAAAAAATCAAGAACACATATGCTGCATGGTTAAAAAAAATCAAGACAGACGACCTGTGACTTGTGGGCCATTTAAAGATATAGCCGCTACTACTGCCACGGCTTACGTCACCTGTCTTCTTTGACTATCCCGCAGTTGGTCCTCGCCAACAGATTTTGTCGACACCTGAAGCATGGCGACAAGGACAAAACTGTTGACATAGTGTACTCTCT
>OZ026612.1:78083321-78115821 GCA_964020975.1 Hermodice carunculata | reverse complement strand
TATAGCATTAAAAATCATGGCCATAATTTACCTCAGTGGTAAATAATTGAAAGATTTGTGTTCAAGTGGTGTGCTGAGCTTGTAAGATTTTGAACTATCTCAGGTTTGCTAGTGTCGTCAGTGAAAATGCGGACATCACAGGTCAAATCCTTTACATGTACATCATTCATATAAGCAATAAATAATGAGGGACCTAATATTGATCCCTGAGGTACGCCGGCTTGAACGGGTAGCCAGGACGAGGTTTGCCCGTGAAAAATAACACGTTGAAAGCGGCTTTAGAGGTAGCTGTCTATCCACCTAAGAAGACCTTCAGATAGCCCCAGCTGTGGACTTGCACAAGTCCCTGGTGCATGTCCCTATTTTCCCATCCCGCGGTCCCACCCAGAAGTGCGATACATTTTCCCCTCCACAAAGTTAACTGAATAATATTATGCCAACTACACGGTGTTATTAAGTAGGTCCTACTATTATTATTATATTTTTTTTTAACTGTCGACACTGCCGCCGTGTCGGTTTCAACAGTAGCAGCTATTGAGTCCTGGTCAGTTCTAATCCCATTATCATCGCGAGTGGAAAGTGGCCTTCGATGAATGCATGGCTAGTCACTGGCCACTCAAGCGAGACAAAGCTGACCGTCTCCCTCCGGCTGCCGACACCAGGGACGCCTTCTGCCTATATCGCGAGAGTTCAGATTATCTGCGGTATTGCCATGAGGCAACGTTTAGCGATAGTATCATATTTTTCAATGATATGGTCAACAAAGATAATCAGTTTTTGCCATTAAAGGAAAAAAGCATACATTAGTTATAAATGAGTATTCCTATGAACTCGAATCTGGTACTTCAATATACATATGACTTGGGTCACTGGGGCTCCGGCATGAAACCACCGTCAGGCCAATTATATGAGCCAACCCAAGCATAAACAAGAGTTCTTAACAGATGCACGGTATATATAATCATGGCTTCATCTTCCAATCTTTGATTCTAAGTCTTCCACTTTTATAGGGTTCATTATTTTAGGAACGACGGTGTGAAAATCCGCTCAACACGCACGTGAGAAATGGTGGTTAGTGCAGGCAAAATGTAGCTTGTATTGTGAATATGCCCTGATGTATACCTGTCTTTGGAATATGTGTTGTTGACACCAAAACAATATTGTTCAATTGTGCACTTTTTCTATGTAAATGTAAGTTCTGGGTCATTGTCTACGAAGGAAACAAACGTTCATTTCTCAAATTATAAAAAGAAGGCTTTTAAACAGTTGTAAGATCAATACTGATTCAAGCTTTAGCTTTTCAGTGGGGGAACATCATTGTATTTCACACTGCTTTTATTTGTTTTTGGTAAATTTGTATGTGTGTTTGACCATTCCACTGCACGTCCGGTAGGATATTCTATCGTAACATCCCGCACATTTAGAGTTATAATCCAGTTCACCGTGTGGGCGTAACCGCCCTTCAGTTCATGCAATGCGTAAAACTGTTATACAATGTCTTAATTATAATTTGAGAACATGTATTGATAAGGTGCTGTCACTTAAAAGCCCACACAGTAAATGCATAGAAATCCACGTTTGTAATGACCAGCAGATGTACACTGCAGCAGCTGAAGTTTAATATAACAAACTGTACACAACACCAAATAGCAATCTGATTCATATTATGTGAGAAAAAGCCCATAGAAAATTTATTTATTGCACTTTGACCTTTTGTGAAGAAAAGAGTTTCCATGCGTTAGTCTCTTTGGCGGCGCGTGCGTAAATACAAATAATGCTTACCATGCCGGGTGCGTCAAAGTTGTGCTTATGTATTTTTGTATGTCTGCGTGTTTTTTGTTTGTTTTTGTTTTTGCTAAATAGTCAGAGAAGCTTTAGCTCAAAACATAACAATGAAAATTATGAGGGAAAAGCTGGAAAGATATATTATTTTTAAAGAAAGTAAATCACAGCCTCAAAGAAACTTGTGAGGAAGATAAAGAAACAGATGGCATAGATTCCAAAGTCTTAACGTTGGTCACTTTACTGATGGAGGCAAATAGCAGCCACCGAAAACGCATAAGACTGGGCTTTACCATTCACAAAGCAGCAAGGTCTGAAACGGTAGTGCATTGTTTCCATACAGCAGAAGACTGTGTTCGCTAAGAGGCTGTAATTTGTGCTGATATGGCACTTGCAAAATCAGTGCTGACATAAGGTGTGCAATATGGACAATAGAACTTCTATGTATATAAGTTAGACAGGGGCAGGTTAGCTTATGGAGAGTAAAGAGTTCGGACTGCGGAATAGGGTAATGACTACTAGGAAGTGGTTTTGGACAAAAAGACACAAATACAATAATGTATAGGGACCAGAGAAGCAAAGGGACTCAACATAGTTTTATTAATGCTCAATATTCAGGTTACATTAGCGATACAAGTGATATGATTAACATAACTGAGCAAACACCGGGCCGATGGAGCACCTTTCATTCATGTCAAGGGTTGCCTTACAGAGAAATGTTTCAATGGATGTGACACCAGAGGTAAATGCAAGTCCTGGACCAGTAAAATCAGTAACTGTCAAGTTATGTCATTTTGCATTGGAACTGACAAAACCCTCATTCCCAGAACATGTCCAAAATATGAGGCAGACCAGATGCAGTTGTCACATATGTTCCAAAAGCCAAAGACATTGCTTTAGTTTTAGGAAGGCTCCATGACCTGACGATCGGCATGTCCCTGCCTAGATAAATTTCAATTGACAGATATTGTCAAATGTAACTCCTGCTCTGGCAGCCATTGGTCCAAAACTAATCATAAATACACATAAAAATCGTTTTGACACCATTTGGCTGCCATTGAATTGTGTCTAAAATGTCAGTTAACCCTTCTTTGAAGCAACTGTATTGCAAACCACAATATTGCAGTTGATTTAGTGAAAACAATTAGAAATATGGTTGATGCATCGCTTCCATGATCAAATGAACTTCTGTAAAGTGATTGGGAAAAAAGCGGGCCGTTTCTGGCTGGAGGGACATTCAGGTAAAAAACCAAGTACCTGAACAAAATGCCTATGTAAACTTCCATAATGTAAAAGAGGGGTTTAGTGCACACAACTTCATCAGAAGGCATGTGGCAGATCTTGTAAACAAATTTTTTGCAGTGACTCCGTGACCAACACCAAGAGCCTCCAGCAGCAGCAGTCACAAAGATGGCTGTTCAGCTTGCAAAAGCCTCTTTAATCAGGATAATATTGTTGTAGAAATACCGGTGCCTGAAATGTTACCCAATGTACAGCAGATGAATAATCCACTGAGTTTCCTCCTGTATATTCAGATTATCCTGATGGGTAAGGAGATACTTTCTGGAGGGAGTATCTCAAGTCACTTTTGCTTTTCCTTCCAAGAACACTGCGAGATGGCAACTGTTGACTGTACTCGTCCTCCCTAACTGACATCTTGCTGCGAGTCGGGACATGTGACACTTTCAAGTATCTTTGCTGGCGTTGTCTTTCTGATTGATATGAAGCAGTTACAATCTGGAGCACCTGAAGTGTGTGTGTGTGGGGGGGGGGGGGGGGTCAGCAGCTGACTTGTCAGTCAAGGAATCCAGAAGGAATTTTAATCAAGATTCAGATTTCAAGGGATTGAGCATTTCAACAAAAGTGAATAAGACAGCAGGGGGGGGGGGTTGATTTGTATTATACGTTTACATATCGCACGCATGAGATAGTTAACGTTTGACATATGTACCTGTGTACAGCGGCCCACAATACGTGTTGCCATGGATACCTTGTCTATGCTTGACTTCAAATTATGTAGAGATTGCCTTGCACAAATATTGTGGGCATGCACAGATAAATCGAAAATGCTAATGTTGTCAAAAAATTGGTTTTCCAATGCCAGGCATTTCATGTTTAACACTGCCAATCTCGTATCTAATTTCTCACACATGGTGATACAACAAAGGAAAGTATTGCCCATCACTTGTAAAAAGCTGAAATGGGTGGCAAAGACATACCTATAGCAGGTCAACTTTTAACAGCACATAGATAAATGCATGCAACTATGCATAAACAAAACTTAACGATCGTGGCATCGATGTTTGCCGTTGGAATTACAACTGATAAACAAAAGCAAAAACTGCAATCATCCTGGCAGACTGTCATTTGTTTTGATGATTTAATGTTACTGTTGAGTCTTGGACATTATTAAACAGTGAAAAAGTTTGATTGAAAAATTCCGTTATTATTCACAAAGAACTGTCTTAGTTTAAAGAATGCTTTAGTCGTTGGCACTTAAGTTTGTAAATCGTGGTTAATGAATCTTAAGTGCCAATTTTAATTCAGCGATAGCCGTAAGTTTGAGCAACTTCAATTGTAATAAATTCAAAGCAGAAAACATCGCTTCCTATATTAAATACAATAAGTTTTCTTCTTGAGACATTAACATTAACTTTTGAACTGTAACCATATTATTAAATTTACATGTATGTAGTGTGCGTAGTGGGCCACAGGCCGACTCAGACATTAGCATGAGGTCACCCACATACATGTATAGTATAAAATATGTTGGTGTGTCGTACAGTTGGAGTAGGTCAATGTGTCATGAAAAATCGCAGTCAAATCGTCCAGGCAAAAATTGAACAAATAGAACTCAATATACACTCATGTTTTACACCGATATTGGAGGCAAAAGACCCTGTATCCCCATGGTCTGCCTTATGCAGTAGCAAACTTATTCGTGTATCAAAATTAATATATTCAAGAAATTGCCACCCGTCATTTACTGATAATTTATATAATAGCCGTCTGTGCCCACATTACCCATTGGCCAACGTAGTCGTTGACCTCTGTGACTTTTAAATGAGTTCATGGTTACTCATACCCAATATTACCCATGGCACTCTTTTAAAAGAACACGTGTAACAAACGTTAAGCCCATTCCATTCTCAAACTATCATGCTGATACTACTGAAAGTAATAAAGTTAACCCTTGTGACCTTGAAACAGCGTCAAGGTCGCTTACGTAAGATTCCTTCTTAGCTTAATTCACACACACACACACCAAATTTGGCTGAGGTAGCTCTTCTTATTGTACCATTGAGGAGTATGTAGCATACCTTATGTTAATCCATCTTTCCGTTCTCCCATTACACTGAACTTGTATCTGCAACTAATCTCGCATCTTCGTTCAGATCCATGAATAACTTTGCAATTTTGACGGCCATGACATGGACCAATGGATATTGCACGGTCTTGGTACTGCTCATATTTTTAATATTTCTTTTAAATTACTGAATGAACAGCAAAGTGTTCATGTCAGCATAATACCTCAGTGCAACTTGTATCCATAAGAAATAATGATATGTTTTGTCACATCTATTTCAAACTTTGCATGGTTGATGGGCACAATGCATTTTAGGTAGCCGTAGTGCTGCTTACATGTCCTTATTTTAATGACTTTTTTTATGCACATAATGGCATGTAAAGTGTCTTTGTCATCACTGATACATGTGTAGATAAAGATACAGTATTGTCGAAAATTGTTGGCCAGATCTTAAACTTGGTATCAATGGACTGCAGGTGGGTCTCAACTCGGAGAGTTTCATTTTAGAAAACTGCGTCACAAGGTCTAATATGTGGGCAAAGTGATACATTTGTATATTACATATTACTCGGCTACAATATCGTTCTTGTTTTAGTTAATTTTTTCAAAACTTCACTCATCTACATATACAGACATAAATATGCGTCAGGAAATAATACAAGGCTACTAAGTCAGGTATCTGGTTCACACGAATAACAATCACTTAGGCCTACTTTGCATCTGTGGGCTGTAACTCGTGCATTTGCTTTAAAGTTGGTAGGGATCAATTTAAGCTGGATCCCAGGGTGGAGCTTTTCATTTAGAAAAGTAGGTCATTGGGTCAAACAGTTTGGCGACAGTGACATTTGCCATATAATAGTCATCCGTGGGCTATAAGTACCTTGTGTTTCAGCTTACAAGTTGGTGAATACGACAGGGCTTTCAACCCTATACCTGCACTACTGTACATGAAAGGTAGATATAGATATAACACTAGGAAATGCACACCCCAGCTAAGTAAAGCCTTCCCTAACTGATACATACAATTGATTAGCAGTAGGAAACCACGTCCATGTATTTCTGTAGAGAGATTCTTTCGCTTTGGTTACCTTCGAACTTAAATAGTATCTATTTTGACATCTGTGGATGTTACCTCTCTCTAACGCTTAAACTGGCATTCGGCATCCACATTAACTATTATCTATCTTTTGGCAACAGATCCACATATAGATAACAGGCATGATAATTTCCCACCTACTCAATTGCACCACACTTCCTGTGTGCTGCCAGTGCTCGGGTTGCGCGGAACACTTTTTGAATAAAGCGCAATAACCATAAAGACCACAGGCCTATTTTATGTACTGGAAAAAATATTTAAAATCTGCAAAAGTTAATCGTGAAATAAACGCAAGAACTATTGATGATTGGACACCATGTAGTACAAGGGTTATAGTATTTGGGGATACAAGTCTTTACTGACTGAATTGTGGATCATGATGGTGCCACTGCAAACTACACGGTCACTACATCAAATATTGGGAAGTATTCCCATCTTCAAATGTTGGCAAAATGTCATCTTGTGAGAATATGTAGAGCATTCAACAGCGCCCGATAACCATGGAAACATTAACAGATTAAAGTAATTTAAGATCAAACAAGTTGTTCCAAGTTTGATAAATAATTAAGCATCTGATCTAAATTTCATTTATATACAGCAATATCATATGATAAACTTTTCAGCATATATCCATTTTCAGGGCGACAGCCCAATTCCGTTACGATACTGTTTGCCACTATTTATTTCCACTGAATCAAGTTTATAAGACTTACAAGGAATTACGCTAACGTAATTACCATGCAAATGTTTACCAGCTATTGAATAACTGGTGTCAAAGAGTAAACCAGAAAGAAAAAAATACGTGTTCATCGAGATGAATACAGTTGCTACAATGTGCTTTATTTTCTGTCATAACGTTGAATCCAATAATTATCACAAACTATCCAAACAGTAAAATAGTCGTGCGACTATGTCTAGGAAATGAAGTTTGCCAGGGGCAAAATGGAAAATGACAATAGTTGGTTATTACGTAAGGTATATAATTCATAGATCACGAAAAAACGTGGAATTTCAGAGCTCATAGTATTGCTTTACAGTGTATAATATCGACCCAATACGTCTAACTGGATGGCGAAGCCGACAGAGCTTTCATTTATCACTATCTATGGCACAGATGTTAGCATATGCTTCTTTATAACTGCTTGAGATTTGCTTCGATTCATGTCAAACCCCAATACAGAAATTTTAAAAGAGAATACTGCATGAAAAACTACCCAGTTTCTGTAAATATTTGGCTTCCACAAGCGTTTATCAAAATTACGACTTAGCAATCATAAATTACGCATCGAAATTGGCAGATACAAAAAATTGAAATTTTGCTGGACATATTATTCATTCATTATAATCAAAATTCCGTTGAAGATGGGGAACATTTTGGAAAAATTGTCCACACATTATCATATATTTCGAAGCTCGCTTACAACTCATTTCCAATACACCAGAGTGTCACTTGCTCTCTCAACTGTGTTTTGCCTGGGCCCGAAGTGGCGGTGCATGTTTGCGAGTTCGTTAGACAGTCTCTTCTATTTCGTAAATCCGTACCTCCTGTTCTTAATGAGTTTAAACCTTCTGTTGAGACGGTGGTTGCAGCTAGTATTCTTTAAATGCTGAATTTTATAAATATTTTCGACAAATTTGAATCCTGTGCTTGCAAATTCTCTACTGTGCTGCACATTTTGGTCTTTTGTCATGAAGTGTACGGTCCTATATTCGCATGAATGATGCAACTGTTCAAGCCAATTCCCTGCAATAGGCCTATATTTTTAACAAAATGTTTGCTTTCTTGTCATGTTTAAACTAGACATGGCTTTTTTGGCCCTATGAACCTTTGGGTGTACGTTTTGGACTCTTTTGGATACAGACGAACTATAAATCAATGTGATTGAGCTAAACATACCAAGGAACATTGCCTTTGGTCGCAATTGACTTGGATTTGTTTCATTAGGACTACGGTTTCCATATGGTAATAACAGTGCCCAATCTGGTGCATTTATATGATTTTTTATGTGCATAGTGTATATAATCATGTGCTTCATATTGTACATTTTATATTGTTTGCCTTGGAACCTGTATGGATAAAAAAAGTGCAATAAAGTATTCCAGTCTTACCTTCTGCAGTGGAGGAATCCGAAGGATGCTTAGAAAACCAGCTTACATTGTTTACCAGCACAGTTGGTGATATGTTTTATAATTTAAGTTTTTAAGCTTTGCACTTTACATGTAATCAACATGTGCGTAACTGAATTTTGCTGTCCATCTGCTATGTTTGGTCACCATTGGGTGTTCTCTCTCTCTCTCTCTCCTTCTCTCTCTCTCTCTCTCTCTCTCTCTCTCTCTGTCTCTCTCTCTCCTTCTCTCTCTCTCTCTCTCTCTCTCTCTCTCTCTCTCAAGTTTAGGTAAAGATTTGTCTGCATTTAATTTTTTTTTTAAATTGGCCCCCACTTAATGGGATTAATTATAACATAATATTATGATCTGGTCAAAGTAATGAACACAAACTAACATATTGCTTTTCAAATATTTACAGTAACAAAAGAAACAACTTACCGGTATCTGTTGCTAATTTATCCCAGGCGCTTTGGGGTTTTTTTGGGGGGGGGCTGTTTTTTTTTTTTTTTTTTTGTTTTTTTGTTTTTCTTATTTTTCTTTTTTTTCCACTATGTGTCGACAGGCTGTGTGTGTGAAAGTTGTACTGTATTAATTGATGTCCCAGTTTGGTGGCTTAACGCTTGTCTCGTTCAAAATACTCATGTGCAGACTTTGCAACGTTTTAGACCATTCAACTCTCAATGTTCGCATTATTGCGAGTACACGTGTGGAGTATCTGCAGTCACCTCGATTTCTAATTAAATTCTCTATTGTTGGAGTTGATATCAACTTACGCATTTTTACTCTTCACCTTTGTTACTGTGGAAATGCAGGAAAAGAAGAGTATAGGAAAATGAATAATGACTACTCAGCAGCAAGCATTTTAATGGTATCATTTGCATGCGGAACACACGAGGGACATGGCGGTTGATCTGTAGGTGGAAACGCTCGATGGAGCGTGCGCAATATCACGGAGGGGAACACCATTAGCTCCACATAGTACCATGCCATATTGCTAAATTCCCATGTGAAAACCACAAAATGGTGAAAAGTGATAATAATAATAACAATTTTTTACCATTACAAACTAGCCAAACCCGATAAATATAGTGGTGAATACTGATCATATTGCGAAACTAATCGGTTCCGGCGGCAACTACATTCGGTGGTGTTGTAGGCACAGTGTGTCATATGTATGGCTACGACCTCAATGAAACAAGTTTCCGACTTCCTTGTTACAGGTATACATATAGGCTCCATGTTTTGTTTTGTTTTAAACGGATATATTCTACAGACAATTAAAAAAAAGTTAACTGTTGTCAAGCCTAAGAAACATGTACGCACTGTCGGCGCAGAAATTTACCAGTGGCTTAATCCAAACACATAGCCATGGGACCTTTGAAGAGGCTCGCTTGATGCAGTTTGCCAAAGAATTTTGCGAAAGTGAGGGTCCCATATGCAGAGGTATTGACTTTTTACTTTAGATGTATAAGACACCTGCGATATAATCTTAATGAATTACAGACCATGTATAATTCACAAATCGTAACTTAATGTGATGCGGTTATCAAACAATATCATTCTATACATGTGCCCACACTGGTATGCCTTAGATTGTATCTTTAGACGGCACAATTTCTTTCATTATGTGTTACATCATTTCTACGTTTTGACTGTTCCCAGTTGTGATAATGTGTTTAAATTACAACAGTCATAAAAAACCTCTCCTGAATATGATCAGCGCACAGTATGCGATGTATCCATGTTATGTAGGTAGAAAATATTCTTTTAAGTCTGCCCTTAACACGTAAAAGTAATGTTCAAAGTGTTGAATTTCGCTCCGGTGGTCTAAAGTATATCTTCAATATTTATCTGACAAACAACCGGGTAAGTCACAGAAACGCAGAAACACACGTGATGGATGAATTGGAATGATGGTCACGCTCTTGTCACGTGCGAGCGGGTAATTGTCCACATGTGGACATGCTATTTAGGCTCATTGTTACCTGGTAAATAAAACACTGTAACATCTAGTTTGCTTCCCAACCTTCCTGACAGAGTCAAGAATAAAATTACATGTATGTGTTAATCACTCAATTACAAATGACACCGAAGTACTGGCCTAACTTGTTACCATTTATGTGCATATTCTACTTAGGTATGGCAATGGCAATGCTAACCCTATGTAGTGCATATCCCCTGCACAAGCGTTCAGCTTCGTAACTTCTTGACAGTCATTTGCCAATTACAATTTATTGAATAATCTACCTATGTACAACGGATCACCGATGGAGCGGGTTAATTTTACGGTGCGTCCAGGATAATTACAATGCTGTTGACCGACATAATGATATATGGTAGATAGCCGTCCATGTGGTTAACAAGTGTATGTTCTGCTCTGAGCCGTACAAAGATCACTCCTGGCGTGGTATTTAATCGCTTAACTTATGTTAGTCAGGCGAAAAAAGTACAATATATATGTACATTATTTACAATTCTAGATTTGGTGTCCTTTGCACTGAAACTTCGGATAAACCACTCATTTGGACATAACGCTAGAAAGCGTAAGGACATTTAAATTATACGTGTTTCATAATTAATGTGACAAAATAGCACCCATGATTTACATTATAAACATAGAATTCGCGATGTCCATATCATCATCATTATCGTCGTCGTCGTCGTCGTCGTCATCATCATCATCATCATCATCATCATTTGGAATCTACCCCTTCTACACGGGGCTACCACAAAGAAAACTTTTATGAACAACACATACATTGTTAAATCTGTGACCAAAATGCATTCACAATTCTATTCGCTGAATACGGATAGTTTGATATATGATCGATTCCCCCATCCAATGGGTAGATAATGACCATATTATATATAAACGAAATGGGGTTTTCTTTTCTTTAGAGGGACAGTTTATTTTTGCAGCTGATTAACCAGTTAGTTACCCTTTCTGCACAATGCTTACAGTCCTCTGGTCCGAAATGTTATCATTCAGCGTCACCCTTGTTACGACAAAGGGGAGATAGCGTAATTGCCAGATGCTGCGATCCTCAAATTAAGTTGCAGTTAACCGTTAATGGGCCACAATGACAATATAAATAACAGCCATTCCGTTCTGCGTGTTTTTCAATAGCCTAGGCAGCAGAAATTGTTCATCATGTGCATATTATTTCATTGCAGCCTTTGGGAGACTTTTGTGTTTAAAACACAATAGCGTTTTCTGAATACATTGAATACAGTAAAATATGGTCAAGCGTCAAGAGTTAAAACCAAAAATCCGGCACCGAAAACTTCAAAGGCAGAGTCCAATGTTGCTGAACGACGTCAGCTGACCATTCTGAACATTCATTCTGTATCTTTGTAAACGTGATGTGCCACTCTTACAGATCCTCACTTTGTACTCATGCAAGTTGATTTCATTTAAAAACTCTTTTAGTGCCAATCACGTCTAAAGTCGATCTACTAAAGTCAAACTAGTCTGAATTATCGTTAGAATATCAGATTCGTATTTCTCGTAAAAAGACTTTTCATTCAAGTACCAGCATGCTTCTAGTTCCGGAGAAAGTATCACAGGTCAACAGCTTTTCTCGGCGCGCATTCCCCGAGAAAACCTGTTGACTCAGTCCAAAATTTGGCACTTGAAGAGCTAATTGAAGGAATAATGGCTTGTAAAGATCAATAAATTTGAGGCTTAGATGTATAAATGGGCTCTTCGCGTATATCCGAAATCACTCAGAAAACCAAATTGCTATTCATTCTGTATACAAATACGGAAATGTATAAAATATATTGTTTTTACTAGTTCAATTAAACCCTGACATATTTCAGACATACTAACAATCTTTGTGGCTGCACAAATACAGGGGTCGGCACAAGAGATGCCAGTTTGTATTAATGAAAGCTGAACAATAAAATCTATATCAAGTGGCTTGTACCTTAGAAGTGTCTTTAAGTTATCACTGAACACTTATAATTATGTATTTCAGCAAAGTATGGATTTTTAAGCGAGTTCCGTTTGCTTTTTTTTTTTTTTTTTTTTTTTGCTTTTTTTGTTTTGGTAATATGGAGCTCATAACTGCATCATTAATGAATCAAATATTGGCAATATGAACTCGGAATTACAGTTTATCATTGGGGATACAGTAGAAAAATGGAAAAATATTATTTGATTCACAGCAAATTTGTTTGTCCACAAGGTGGAGCTGTTTTACAAATGGTACCACCTAGCTATGGTCATGCATTAAAGTCACCATTAATGTACATAAATTTTCCCTCTCTGTTAGTTCTTTGAAGCTACATGTACTGTGTATCAAATACTTCCTTCTTCCAGTTACCTAATTGGCATAAGTTGAAATGCCTTAACTGTTTTACGTTATCACGTATGTGTGCCTTCATATAAAGGCATACATGAAGAAATTAAAATGACAGGTATATTTATCATAGTTTTGAGGATATTAAGCATTAAACATTTTAAAAGTCACCTAATTTGCAAAATTTTAAGTGTCACAACTTGACATATTGCTCACCACATACGTCTATATCACAAATCTATGAGCGGGAGTTGAAATGGTGCCTCTATATTTGGTGGGGGGTTTTTTTTTTTTGTTTTTGGTTTTTTGTTTTTAAGATATTAAACAGCCGGTAAGTATGTGTTTATTAATTGTGACTCTGGTCAAAATCTAAAAGTAGAAGGTAAAATTGCATTTGTACATAAAATGCTTTTGGAAATAATCAACAGTTAAAATTTCAAATGTACCTTATTAGCATAAATTTCGATTGTAACTAAGTTTCATTGGCAACTATCAAGGTTGTACAGGTAAGTCTTAGAATATTGTGTTTACTTTTTATACTTTTAAAGATATGTGAGACTGAAAGTCTCATTTGTGTATAATCGGCACAATTTAAAAAAATTCCGATTTTTTTCTAATCAAGTGTCAAATAATACCATGACTATGGCCTTCTCAAATTTGGAGCTTTTAGGTATTACAGTTTATGAGAAAAACTATATTTCAATTTTTGAGCCTACCCAATCTGCATAAACATGAAAAATATGGCCTGGGTCATGTTTTCGTTTGATGCGACTCATAACCTTTACTTAGCAGTTGCGTCTCGATCCATAATACTTTTGAACATGGTCGACAATTATTTTTTAAACATCCCAGAATAGCACAAATCAACAGACTGTGACGTCTTACCATTATTCCTTTGACGCGCAATTGTCACTAACATATAAAGAAGCGGTGGAATTTTGTATCCATCTATCATACCTTTACAATTTTAAATATCTTGACTTTTCCAAATCAAGTGCACAATTTCACTTATGGGGCTCAGGCCAAATTTGCAGATTCTACGTAGTATAGTTTCTGACAAAACCTTCAGCCAAATTTAGTCATAAAGAAAAACAAGGAAAATGAAATGAACTCTATTAGCTGCATCACAATTACATTTGCAATATTTTGCTATACATATAGAGACACAATACAAGCACAAATAAACAAAACATCAAACACAAATACTCAATACCACAGTTAAAACTTGCATCTTGACAAGGAACATAAGGCGTAAAGAATTACCAGTAAAAAACAAACAAACAAATAAACAAACTAAAATGCTCCCCTTTTGTCAACAACGGCCGAGAAAAAAGTCATCACAGAAACAATTTTATCACTATCGACTAAATTCATTATAAATTCAATTTATCTGTGTCAACTAAATCAAAGAAGGAAGGGAAAATGTCATCTAAGGTGCTATATAAATTTTGACGTTCAGGATCGTAATTTTTGCATGTTGTTATTAAGTGTATCTCATCTTCTATTTTATTGCAATTTCCACACAGTCTTTCTTCTAACGGTACCTTGTGTGGTCTTTTATGCCTACCAGTTTCAATCTTTAAATTATGGGTGCTTATTCTAAATCGAGTGATTTTTTTCTGTAATGAACGGTCCTTAATTAATAGTAGATATTTCTCCATTTCACAGTTTCTTTTACATTTTGTATAAGTTCTTAATTTTTTTCTTCTCCGCATATTTTTTCATAGATTTCGCCCACTGAATATTGAATCTTCGTCTTAATCTTTTGTCCAAATTTTTTGAAGGAATTCCTCAGTCTTAGAGCCGACATGTTCCCACATTCTGTTGAAACAAAACATCTGGAATACATATCTTAATGACATTATCCATTTAAATATTCCCGTTTCAATATTATCAACGTTACAAAAGAAGCAAAAAATGTATGTATGGATGATATGGATGTAAGGAATAATTTTTGGAAAAACAAAACGTCTTTTGACACAAAGAAATAATCAATTACTCTCTTTCGCGTCAAAATTCACTGAATGTCTCTTTTATCTCTGGATTTAACAAGTTCACTCATATTCAGATAAAGATGGAACAATACCAATTACCGGGATGGCAGTGTGCAACACTAAATTGCAAATTCTGTACTGGGAGAAATCCAGTTTTATTACTTCAGCGGAATTGTTGACTTGTATCCTGAAATGTTAATATGGACACCTTTATCAGATTTTACCTTTTGTGTACATATTAATGGTCGGTTCCTACGTTAGTGAGTAAAAGAATGGTACTTTCTCTCCCTGGTCCCCCGCCTGACAGGGAAATGGAATCGTGAAGTTTTATGGCTGAGATAAATGCAACAAGTGCCGATATAGGCTTTAATTTACAGGAATTGTTCGTTATGCTGATATTAACAGTGCCTGTCACTCTATTCTGATGGCTTCTCGATTTTAGCGAGAACACCGCGGAAATCGATCTATGCATAACAGCATGAAGGACATAAAAAGCGGAGGTTCTGGGGTTACTGTCTGTTAGCCGTGGGAGAACGCGCTCTGTATTTGCTCGATAACTGGAAAATGCATAGTAATGGGTAAAGTCATATCTCTGTGTTAAATATTCAGACAACAGAGCACGATACATTTTTATGCGAAAGCATTAAGATTTTGAGATCCGTTTTTGTCATAATTGAATGTATAATTGGGCGTAAGGCATAAAATGGGGTTTGAAGCTACACACTTTCTCTGACCTGTTTACTTCATCAGCGAGATCGACGTACCTGAATTCCCACGACTTCTGAGAAGCCGAATCCTTTGTTGGATGAAAACTTTTAACATCAAAAGTAGCAAATATTGCCGTGTGTGATATCGCCAATATCATGAAAAATTGTAAATGAAAATATAGCTTATCAAACTGCCATAAGCTTTGTCACACACGGGCATATTTTTTTTAAACAACCGATATCTTTTGCACCAGTGGATACAGTTTCACACGACAAGCATAATTCTGTGGTTTTAGTGGGACAATTTTAGTCAAGTTAATATAAAATCCTGCCCATATATCTTGTGCATGAATCTGGTGCTTTATAGTTCTGTATGTCTTTCTCATCTCTCTATCACACATTTTGCTGAATCCCTCGCAGGAGCCACCCTTATGAGGACATAGGACACAGAAATGGCACAAGAAGATACAGAGCAGTGCTGGACGGTCCTGCTCAAAAGAACAAAACTTAACATTTACATATGGCACACTTTATATAAACACAGACCCTTTAATACATCACTAATGCATGTATCTGAAGTATGAACACAGACTATTGTCTTTGATAATGACCATAATATTAATAATTCATTTAATTAAAAAAAGTGTTTCCAAACAAATTCTCGAATGCATGGATTTAATATTATTATCTGTGTGTGTGTGTGCTGCAAGCTAGAAATGACAGGACCTATCTTTCCAAAAGTAACTTGATAACAATACATGTTTATCTCATTTACTGATATTATATTGCTTTTAAATAACACCAGAACAGACATGTACAACCAGTGTGTCTCTTTTTAATTTCCATCATAATAAGATACCTGAATAAAATGAGATTCCATATTTTTAAATTAAAATGAGCTTTTTGTGCAAATACGTTCCTGACGTTTCAATAAATGGTAAACCTATTCTTTCCTCGAAAATTTATGGCATGCATTCAATTAATATGTCACACGTGTTAAGGCGAAAAAAAAATCTCAACATGATTGGAACTGGATGGAGCTGTCTTTGAAGCGAGCAGTTAGTGGTGATACTTTTATGTACATTATCCAGAGACGAAGGGTGCTTTAGTGTAATTTTCCTTGAGCGGCAGGCATTGGACCATGCCTCATGGATTGTGGTTTTGGCCTGACCCTAATGGCACAGTTGAGATATTTGGCGTAAGCCACAAAATAGGAGAACGTGGAGTGAGTTGGATACCTTGTTGACTGAAAGATTACATGATAGATTTATGTAATTCCTACCAATTTCTTTCCTTTGTAGTCTCATATCCCTTGTATATGTATGTGTTTTTGATACAAACACGTTCTTTCAAGACAGTGAGACAAGACGACGCATAGCCTAGCTGTATGTAGATGACGGAAATATACATGAAATGGCATGTGAAAAAAAAAAAGTAAAAATACTAGCACTATGGAAGTTACAAAGAATTAAGTACCTGATGTACTTTCTTTAGCTCAGTCTCTATAAGGGACAGCGATCAGCATGTGTCAAGTGATTTGAATACAAAGAGGAAGTGCCCTGGTAAATAGTGATCATGTTGATAGTAAGTGTATTGAGCACTAATTATTCACAGTATGCTAAATTTGCGCACTCCATTTAATTTTCAAGGGGCCATTGAATCAAGTGTTCCCTATATGTGCTCCCGGAATCATTGGGAGGAGCCAATTCCAACGCACATAGCCGAAGCCGCTCAAGGAAAACAGAATGAAATTAGATCGCAATATGGGAGGGGTTTGCAAGTGGCTTCTCAATGGGGGCTGCTTTTGATTGGTTATAAATTAGACACGTCGGTGTACTAGTCCAACAAATTGATTTCCCGGTTCATGTCAATCATAATGCAGTGTATTATGGCTTCATTGGGGTGTAGATAAAGACGGAGTCATGTTAAAAAACATCATATCCCATTCCTTGAACCTTGGGGAACGAAGCTAAAGCCATACATTCGAACCATAACATGCGGCGCTAGGTATAAGCGTGAACATTTGTCGCCAGATCAGCACACAGATATACCTCGAGGTGTTCCTGTGCATCTGCTGCCGTGGAACTGGAGGCGTCCCAATGCCCATCAATACCATGAGCGATTGCAGTGACTATTCTTCCAGTCCGGAGACGGCAAACAGAACCGTATTCCAGGACTTCTCGTTGGCACCCGTTTACGAAATGAACTCTTGCAGTTTTAACGCTGATGTCGGCTGTGTATCTCATAACGACAGCGGTATTGGTAGCCCGGTGGGAGCAGAAAACCTGCCGCCCATCACATGTTCTTCGGGATATCCACATCATCAATCCATGGGTATGTCTTCTCGTCTCTCTTCAGGTTGGCAAGGATTGAACACAAACTGTTACAACTACCAACAAGGACCTTTTTTGCCTCTGTTTCCATATCAGACCTCGGGTGCAACTGGAATGATGATTGGTGGACAGCTGCCTCTATTGGGACCAAATGGAAAACCAAAGAGAAGACGAGTCGTTACAATTGCGCAAAGAAAAGCTGCTAACATACGTGAACGGCGTAGAATGTTTAACTTAAACGAGGCTTTTGATACTTTGCGTAAAAGAGTTCCTACGTTTGCCTATGAAAAAAGATTATCGAGAATAGAAACTCTGAGGCTTGCTATAACGTATATATCTTTCATGGCAGATGTAGTGGATGGTAAAGATCCAAAAGAAGTCAAACTTGCCACAAACAAGGGACTTAACTGGTCAGTATGGCGCACGCCGACAGGGGAAGATACCAAAGACGTGACAACAGACACATCGTGACAAGCTAATCATAATCGTTGTGTCTACAGCTGTGATTTCCACGTGCTGCGATGGGACTTTAAGTGTCTCATGTGAAACGATGAGACAACTAACTCCAGGGGCAATATGACCCGTATTGTCATGAACTTTCTTGAATGATCAGAAGACTACACAGGTGAGACAACCCGTGGCTGCTTTGATAAATTGTGATGTAAAGAGGCACAACGAACGTGTTTATGCGGCACCAATCAACCCTTGAGAACTACTTATTCCATAGGAGTGCACTTGAAATTAAGTCATAATAGTGCGTGGAATGCGGAACATATGGTAACTCATCCCAAAAAAGAGAGTGCTCAAGACCCATGGAGGAAAAAACATAGGACGCCCGAAAGGGGCTAGGGTAACTTTACATTTTGGAAGCATGTCTCAGTTCTAACAATTTTTTTTCAAATTTAACTTATTGTAAATGCATATTTATTGCCAGAGAACATATCTATTTAATTGACAGGAACCTTTGAACAAAAACAAAGGTTTGACTTAATTAGCCTTTACTGTCCACATGTCGTGAAAGACACTTGTGTGTATAGATACTGTACGGCTAGGAAAGTATGTATTTTAAGATACTGAAATTTCACGTAGTATTATATTTGAAGTATGTTTGCAAACACAAAAACGCGTTTTACTTTTTTGATTGACTTACATTATTTTTCTTGTATTGAAACAGTAACTAACAAAATCTCTAATTTATCAATTGTCGCCCGGATTGCACATTTGGGCATTAAAACCTTTTCATTTTTAAGTAGTGTTTGTGTTATTCTTTGATAATTTGTCCATTTTTTGTTAGCAATATAACAATGAAACATTTTCCCACGCGTAAAAATGTTTCATTTTGTATCACGGCGTGCAGAAAAATAAACGTAACGGTTATATTAAATTACCCGTGCATAGATAGCACTTAAAACAACACGTGTTAGCATCGCTTATACATGGTCTGCTTCGTTGGACAAGTTTCACCAGTGCGTCACCGAAAGAATGCGTTTTTATCTCTATTTGAATTGCTCAGACCACATCCAGCTGCAGTCATACAAAGGCAAATAACGGTATAACACATATTCTAAGTGGGTGTATATGAAAATATTAAGCCACGTTTGCTTCACCGCGAGCCTTTGTCGAAAGAAATGTTCGAAACCGTAAGTTACTTTAACGTGCTATTCTATCTGAACAGCGCGACACATTCGCCAGCGATAAACACGATAAGACAGAAAAGGACTGAGTGGGAATTTATGCATAAAATCAAATAGATAGAAATTGAAACCCTCTAGAAGACAAAAATGGTAACAAAATGGTGACGAATAACATCATTTTATTCCACACCATATTTTCAGCTTTTGAGCACCATGTTAACGTGGAACATTAAAAGGAATCGGCTATGTTTTTTTTTCTAGTATTAAACGTGGGAAACATGATGCGATGTTTCAGATATTATATAAAATTGGGACTAGAGAAAAGACCTTTTCTTCATTGTTGCAAGCATTTAAAAAAAAGGAAATTAAAAAAACAGTAGAAAAGGAACCAGCACAAATGAGCCCCCACAAGGATCAGGCTACAGCAGGTAGAGCGGGTCCTAGCTGGTTACGGAATGTTCTGACGATTTATATAAACCACAAATATCTTTCCAAACTAGACAACACAAAAAACAGTAAAATTATTATTATTATTATTATTATTATTATTATTATTATTATTATTATTATTATTATTATTATTATTATTATTATTATTATTATTGTTATTGTTGTTATTATTATTATCATTATTGTTATTGTTGTTGTTGTTATTATTATTATTATTATTATTATTATTATTATTATTATTATTATTATTATTATTATTATTCCCCAATGCAAATTTATCATATTGCAAACTATCTGTTTTACTAAGGTTGGCTATAAGGTGTTTTAACGACTGAATGTTTCCGTTACTGTTCAGATCATCGGTGGGACTATACACATTTATTTATTGAAGTAACCTTCATACTGGTTTAATTTACATCTTATAAGTAATCATATCGTATATTTGTACTTAGTTTTCACAGATATTATACATTGGTAGCATTTGTATCTTCATGTGTGTCTTGTACATACCTACTGTATGTCTCCATGTTCTGGAGAACCCATGTATTAGTCACCTCGATGTACTATAGGGCCGTCCAGACTAAATAAATACGTTTAAACTAAATATAATAAAGCATAGAATTATGACTGCATTTTTAAGTAAGAGACTCAGATGATCAAGTAATCAATTTGATGTTTTAAAAAAACACGCGGCCTTACCATTAAATTTCCCCTAGATGAATCACGCAGAATTCACGAGCAAATGGGAATAGATCTGTGTACCAAAAGATATACGTCCAATTTTTTTGTATATGCATGCACTAATACGTTTTATATACATTAAAGAAATGATACATTTAACTCTTCGAAAGGAGAGTATTTTTTTTCAGAGAGGCACAGTTTTCAAGTGGCCTTTAAACGTAAAGGTAAAAGTCAGGGTGTGTGACCTGACCTGACCTGACTTCTAATTGTTCTCTTAAGAAAGATCATACATTCAAAGAACGCTCTCCCAACCAGATAATAACAAATACACAAACATATCAAGATTCAAATATAGATTATTTCTATGGGAGACGATAACTAAGACTTTCAATGTGAGTAACTGTTTAATCCACTGTAAGTCGATATAATAATTATGATAATAATAATGATATCGATAACGAAAATAATAATATTAACAACAACTACTACAACAACAACAATCGTGACGCAACGCGGAAGGTGATTGTCTTTAGCCCCAGTAATTTTCTATGAGGGATACCTACCGTAAACCTGCAATCGAATATTGTAAAATGGTAGTGTTGTTCATGTAATTACAATTTTTTTTTTACATATTCTGGACAGGTTCCTATGCACAGGTATTTATTCTCCATAAAAAATAGATGAGGATAACGCTATTCTTAGCGAAGAATAGAAGTTGTTGATCACCAAATGGAGACCACCAAGATATGATACAGAACGTTATGAGTAGAAAAAACAGCATTATCATATTTCAACGATTCATCTTTGACATTAATAGACATGCGGCCATTTAATATTAGTAGCTCTACTGCCACTGTTAACAAACCATGTTTAACATAACTTGGACCAGATGCTTTGCTTAAGCCAGTAAGGCATATCTCCAATCTATGCAATGAGACATGATACAATAGAGTCTTCGTTTCCTTGCTTTGCCCAGCGATCAGAATCTGTGTGTTGACGTTTACCCTCCGGAGCTGATGCGGCGAAAACTGTTTGCCTCAATTTGTCACCTTCAACCACCTGGCTAGAGCCCGGACAAATATTCGTGCAATAGCACATGGGTGGATATGCGCGTATTTAAATGACTGACAAATGTATTGAGTTCCATTGAATATGAACACGTGTGTCACGGGCCAGGTCACGTATAGGTGGACCCCTGTCGCACGCAATGTTCATTTGTATGGCCGTATCAAGATTAATACTTCACAAGAGCTACGTTAATTGCTACTTATCATACGTTGATCGCAAAGTTGATATCTGAGCGGCTAATTCTCTTAAACAGTCATAGAAAATGTTTTGGTGTTTTCTGAAGCAGGCAAAGCTTGCGGCGTCACATGGGTTGTTCTTTCAATATCATTATTTAATAAAATTGACCACCAGGAATTAGAAGTTATTAAGTGGCAAACACTATGAGGCATAAACCAAACTAAATGGAAATGGTTGGCTATTCGCTCCATGGTAAAACATTATAGTTTGGACTGTCGCCCTTTGAAGTTGATTTGGACAGATAAAGCCAATATAGATATCACCTGAGATTTGTATTTGCTTTTAATTCTATGGGTAGCCATTTGTTTCAGCTTCAAAACAAAAGCAGGATCCATCTCTGTTTTGTCCAGATTACTGTCACTACTAACAGTGCGGTATCTAATATAAGTTTATCAAGACTGACAAAGACGCTTGTGTAAAATTGAGACAAATATGTCAATCACTACTTCGGGTGCTTTTGGATGGTTAAAACAAAGAAACGTACGTCGTCTCCAAGACCTGGCAACGATAGGCTTTAAGAGCTACTATTTTGCACACAGTATGCTCGATTAAGTCATTTTAAGTGATTGATGGTATATGGAAGATTCAGTTACAATATTGAAATTGCAGTGTCTCTCTTTTAATGTTAAACATCTCTGCATTAATTCATTTGCACTCTTTGACATGTTTCCCTTACCATCAAAAGAAAGAAAGAAAGAAAGAAAGAAAGAAAGAAAGAAAGAAAGAAAGAAAGAAAAGTACAAACTTGACAGTACCATGATTGGAAACGTCCATATTGATTTTTTAGTTTCATTGGCAAGATACTGATCAGTGAGAACAACCAAGTCCGGGCTTATAGTTGAATAGATAACTAAAATAGGTTCATACAGGATCGGTCAAAATATAATTTTAATGATAATAAATCCATATATACACGTACATCACTTTGCAAAGCAATATATGTGATTTATCAAAATACAACGTAAATGGTAATAAAGGTTCAGTTATACAAAACTTTGGATGCCTAAGTGTAACAACTATCCTCGGTTAAAAAAAAGCTGAATCAGATGAATTGCATAGTAAGTGATTTAGATGTACAACTTCATGTAGGTGGCAATTATAGATACTATAACAAGGAAAAATAATCACTCTGATCTTTACCGTCGCGAGTTACAAATTAAAAATGTTTTTGGACGGATTAGTTAATTAATGTCAGTTTTGAGGAACAAGTAAATATGATAAAAATAATATAGAATTCATCTTAAATATCCTACATACGAATTGGCTTATGCATGAGCCTTTTTGTCATGGATTGTTTGTACGGACTGCACAGGATAAAAATAAGCCAAAAGTTACCTTAAGTCTATACTTTGGTAAACATGGTCTGTGTAGAAAATGCGCACTGGCGTCCAAATTTTGCCAAAGTTAGAGGAATATGTAATTGGGTTTTCCCCAGAAATAAAATATTGTTGCGATGCACGAGTTTGCATACTTTGAACATGTAATTTGTATTGCTGAAAACAAAAACCTCTGGTATGAAAATGGTACTGTTGCTCAGAGATTTTGATTGCTATATTAGCTAAGGATACAAAATAAAGGCACCTGTTTCATGGAGGGAGGGGGGCTGGAAAGGTTTTGGGAACTGTTATATTGTTTATGTGTTTAACACACGATTACAAGTTTTTTTAATAGTTCTTCGTGCTAATCCTTTCGGCAGTATTTTTAGTTTAGTACTTATTTTTTGTAGGTTTTTAAAGCTGTCTTTTGCTCTTGAAGTGTACATTTGTCAGGCAATAAAAAGTACAATATTAATTTTTTGTGTGTATATTTTACAAATAGCAAGGGTTATGCCCATATGCGTGTTGGTAAGGTACTGACATGCGTGCAAACTACACAGACTATATGTCATTTTCATCTCCAGGCGGTAAAAACCTGCAAGTTAACTATTTATTTGAGATACAGAAAACAATTAATATGCGAATTAGTTGGAGACTAACTATGCACTTATTTCTCCATTGTGTTCCAACAAACAGCAAAAAACATAATTATATTAGATGCATTAAAGTCCTTACTGCCCCGGTGTTTAGGCTGACAGATACAGATGTAATAAGTTATTACGACGACCGTATGAAGCATGTATGGGTCTGATAACAGCTGTCAAATCTTTTATTTTGCTACGTAAGAGTAGGCGTTTGTTTTTTACATGGTATCTTAGCTAAAGTTGAAGATACTGAGAGGCTTCACCTGGCGTAGCAAATAAATACTAAATAGCTTTCAAGTGTGAATAGATGTAGCAAGTGCGCACCTAACTTCTGCACCTCATATTGGCCGACAAAACAACAAACATCGGTATAAACAGCGCCGTCATCTGTTGAAAACGACGTTGGTCGGTGGCTGAGTTTAGGCAGTAAATATTTTTTTCTATTTCAAGGATGAATGATTGACTATGCGAAAGACAGGATTGTAGAATAACACACTCACGCCTCTGCCTGAAGTATGTAATCTTCGACTAGAAACATGACGCACGCTTGGATCTGATGGCGTGCGATCGCCACGCGGCTCAAGTGACGCGGTAAAAGACCATGGCATGCCAAATGAGAAGAGACTGTAAACACGGAATAGATAGCTTTAAGCACGCACTCTTCGATTGACTTCAAGCAGTTGGTTTTCTCGATAAAAATGTAACGAAGTCAGGGAAGAGGACCAGTAATGATTGAGTGTCTACTGAGAAGAACAAAGGTGATATTGTTGTATCGCTTCGTGAATCATTCACAAAAAAAGCACAAGTACCAAAGCTGTCGCTGCGTGACCTTGCAATCTAAGACTGGTATCTACCAAATCGCTTGGACTTTTGTCAGCTTTACTTCAATCAATCAACTTGTGTGGGACATACTAATTTCGATCTATTAAATTTATCCATAAACAAGAACTCAGGCTTTTGGTCGGTCGGGTGACAGCAGTAAAAGTATATTGAGACACGGGTTTTAAAGCAATTATGTACACTGCCTACTGGACGTCAACTTCGACACGCCCCATTGGGCGACATGTGGCGCAAATCTACTAACTTATGTTGCCAGTCATTGATACATATGTATGCATTTTTTGTGTGCATACCAATGAGTAATCCCAGCTAATTTAGCAGAACACAAATTTATTTAAAGCAGGTCTTTGTTAAATTTATCGTGCTTGGCTCAATGAGAAATATTGATATAAATTTTATATCTCATTCCAGCATTAGACACGAGGGTCTCGCACACATCGCGCTCATAATCATAATGCATACTGGCCACGATACACAAGCATAGCCTATGTTACTTGTTTTTAGGTAGAATGCCCATTCTGTCAGCAAGAAAGACTGCACGACTAGACTGCCTTGATACCCTGATGTACGGTTCCTAGCCTTTGCGTATACAAGACTGGGTAGGCGAAACAAAAAGCACACATTTAATTCTATGAATGGAATTTTAGGTCATATGCATCAGGCCATATTTACACAAAATTTGATTTGATCCTGAATTTGATCCTACCATTAAATTGATGTGCTTTTGAACCTAAATTTATCTTATCCTTGGAATGATATTTGATCAAAACTTCCAGATTTAATTGATCTCTATTCTAGGCTATAACCTGAACTTTGGGGTTAAAAGTTCCATTTTGTAACATTAATATTAGTTTCATGCAGTACTTTTTATCTGGATGAAAATCGAGATCAAATTAAGATTCAGCCATAATCCTGAAATGTTACTCATACTTTTTTTTCAATAGCCATAAAGAGACTGTTTCACGCTAGAATTGTAAATATACTGTTTGACTGAGGATTAAGTACTTTGATTATGTCTGGGTGTCAACCCAGTCATTCTTATTTTCAAAGAATTCTTTTTTCTTTCCTTCTTTCTTTCCTTATTTCTTTCTTTCTTTACGACCAAATTTGTCTGGAGACTTTCTTAGACACCATTACTCCGAAAACCACCAAACTTGCCATGTTGACTGCCCTACCAGTGAAATTGTACGCTTGGTTTGGAATAGTCCTGATATTTAAAACTATGCAAATTAGGGGTAATTAACATTTTAAAAGCTCCATATCTTCCAAACTATTGCAGATAGACAAAAATTTCATTATGCATGCCCAGGTTTGTGACACCTGCCCACAAAATGGACAGTAAATGGAAGTTGTAGAATTTCTAATGTTGCTGACTGGGGGCATTTAAAAATTTAAAAGTTGAATATCTTCAACACTATTATAGATATAAATGCCATTTCAACTTCAAGGTTTGTAGCATAACAACATCCAACAAATCATGAACCAACGTTGTAGGATTTTAATTCATGCAAATTAGGTGAATATGCAAAATTTAAATCTTTGAATAGCTTCAAAATTATTAAAGATAGAATTGCCATTCCAACTTCAATTTATGGATTTGTGACATAGCTACATCCAATGAACCATAAACAAAGTTGTCTGGTTTAAATTTATGCAAATGAGATGAATACACAAGACTTCTTTTTTTTTAATCACCTCAAAAGCATTATACATGGAGGTGCCAATCCAACTTCAATTTATAGGTTTGTGACATAACTGCACCCAGTGAACTATGAACCAAAGTTGTAGGATTTTAATTTATGCAAATTAGGTGAATACACAAAATTAAAGTCTTTGAATAGCTTCAAAACTATTATAGATAGAGGTGGCATTTCAGCTTCACTATATATGTTTGTGACAAAAGTGCATCCAATGAACCATGAAGCATAGCTGCAGGATTTTAATTTATGCAAATAAGAGGAATACACAAAATCTAAATCTTGAATAACTTCAAAACTATACAACATAGAGGTACTATTCCAACTTCAATTTGTAGGTTTGTGATATAACCACATCCAATTAACATGCACCAAAGTTGTAGGCTTTCAATTTATGCAAATTTGGCAAATACAAAATTAAAATCTCGAATAGCTTCAAAACTACTTTAAATAAGGGTGTCATTCATACTACAGTTTATAAGTTTTTGACATTGTCACATCCACTGAACCAAGAACAAAACTTACAGCGTTTTAATTTATACAAATTAGGCTAATATAAAAAATGTAGATATATTGAACAATGGCAGAGTGTAGCATTTCAAACTCTTCCCATTTGGAAGGTACCCAGGTAGATTTGCTGTGAAGCAAATCTTCTTTTCTAGTTTTAATTCTGATACTGACCTCGATGTCAGCTCAAAAGTATCTGTCAATATATCCACTGAACAACATAAAATTTTGCCCAATTTCAGAAGTCCTTGTCAGGTGACCTAGGGTTATACAGATAACTTGTGGTCAGATAACTATGGCTTACACAGGTAACGACGGCTTTTGACCCAGGGTCAAATGAGAGTGGTTTCATTTTCAGAAGTTCGGGTCGAGTCCTGGTTTTGTGACTCTAGCTTGTGGGCCTTGAAGGTGAACGTGGTGTGCCTGAAGGCTGTAAAGCGGTGCATTTCTTTTCAATTATTGTGTAGCTATCCATGTTGAGGTCTGTGGATTTGTTGTTTCGTTCCTGACTTTATATGTGAATTGGTGACAGCAAAATACCACTGCCCAAGGAACAGTGTCAAAACATGGGAAAAGAAAAAAAGGTAAAATCCATTTTTTTCTGATTTGGAAAAGAATAGTTCATCGAATTGGTGGCAGAGGAGATTGGAATTGTTGAAAGCAAAACAAAAACAAAAAACAAAAAAAACAAAAAAAAAAAAACAGAAAAAAACAAAAAAACAAAACAAAAAACAAAAACAAAAACAAAACAAAAAAAACAAAAAAACAAAAAAATGATGGTGCTATGGTGTTGAAAAGAGGGGCAGCATTGGATACAATAACAAGTAAATTCAACAGCAGACATGGCGTTAATCAGCGAGAAAAGGAACAGCTGAAGAACAGTTGGCAAAATATGAAAAGCGAACAAAAAAGATGCGGCGGTGCAGGCATAAGTGCAGGATCCTTATCTAGCCCAAATCTGTGGCTAAATTCAACATCATCATACATGTAATAAATGGGTCATTTCTCTGACGAAATTTACGTTCTCGGTGAATCAGACGCTCCACCATTTAAAATTAATCAAACCTTTCCCGAAAGTCTGCAGTAATACACAATTTGCGATCTTGTTTTTGAACATGAATATGGGACTCTTTCTTTTCCCTGCCCTGGTCACATTTAGCCAATGCACTACCCTGGCTTACAATTTATAGGCAAATTGAGCATGGCTTCATGATGACCTCAACTTCTGAACGTGACCCTACTGTGGACTCCGGACTTTAGAAGGGTTCAAATTGACCACAGATTGATTTCAACTTCTGAAACTGGGCAAGAGGCGACTTGACTGATACATGGACCAAAAAGTGTGCGGTCGGTGCACTCTGGTTTCAGGGTGTTAATCTAGTCATATGACCAAAAATGGTGGCCCAAATTGTAATCCCTTACAAACGGCCCATTGTGGTATGTTACTTCTGCCCTCTATGTCTAGGACATTACCAATGAGGTAATGTGTGTCTTTTAATTCTGGGGCTTGTTGCTGCCGTCAAACATTTCGCTCAGGTTCAGCAGGTTTGGTTTCCCCCTAAAATGACACATACATGTAGTTAACTGAGAGCCTGCATTTTAAAGAACAGCAACAACAACAGCTACAACAACAACAACAACAACAACAACAATAATAATAATAATAATAATAATAATAATAATAATAATAATAATAATAATAATAATAATAATAATAATAATAATAATAATAATAATAATAATAATTAGAACTACTGTTGTATGCACCATGAACAAATATATTATATTCCGTCACTACAGGTTCCAAGTTATACATGTATGCTTTTTTGCGCCTGTAAAATGTAAACCTTCCGTTATTCGTACCGAAAATCAAAGTTTAATCAACCATCTTATGAGTTACTTTAATTTAAGTGATCGAAAATAAAGGTATAATACAATTTGACATTCAAGTTCATCTAATATTTTTAGAAAAATATCGTGTTAATTGGTAGAAGGATGTTTTGAAAATGTGAACGCACAATTAACCAATATATCAGCTTTCCACCAAACAATCAGTACAATACTATTGATAGCCAATACTACGGATTTCATACCTGAAAATAACTACAATTACAGAATCGAGATACCATCAATGTAAGCTGTTTGGTATACACGCAATTATCTGTTGAGTGAAACTAGATTTCACAGTGCATGCAGAAGTTTACTTTACACCGGGTGGGTCTCTGAAAATTACCACCCTCAATAAATGTCAAAACAAAAGTATCTTGATATTATCACCGTGTTTATTTGGGAATAGCCTCTGGGTGATCAGACACAATAGCCTAGGGTGATCAGGCACAGAAACCCAGCACAGTCTGTATTTGAGCGCAAAACCCTAAAATACAGCAAAAGCTACCTGTTGATTATTTTGGAATACATGTAGTATCGTTTGAACACATTGTTTCACAGTTGCAGTCTCAAGTCGAAAACAACCGTTAAATTGTATTCCTTTGTGGACTTGGAAATTGCTCTATATACAGCTTAAGCCAGCAAAAGAAAAACAAAAACAAAAAAAACAAAAAAAAAACCAACAACAACAAAAAAAACAAAAACAAACAAACAAACAAACCAACAAAAAAAAGCACAGATTTAAATGCAAAGTTGATCAGGTGAGTATTAGGCAAGAAGTGCACTGGGCAAAATGACAATACCAAATACAAACTTAGGATGGTGCACGGTGGAGTGAGATAGAATCTATCTAGAATTCAGGTCTTGGAGAAAGGATAAGATCTTTCTGAGTAATAAATTGGCCAATGTAGGAAATGCGAGTGAACCATATGCGTACCGTCAGGTGTTTTTTTTTTTGCACTGCTGAGGATTCTCAAATGATCAAATAGGTACATGTATTTCTAGAGTCCGTATGTAAAGAGAACGATGGCAAGCTTTTACTGATTGTTGATAAGATTTTATAATGCCGAAACTATTGAACATTGGACTAAATTTAACATATTCAACACAGCAAGTGCAGTTTGTCAAATTTGTACTATCATCTACGCAATTTTGCTTGCGATATGCTGTATCCGTTCAGGTATCAAAACACTAAAATATTGCAACCAATTAAGTGGTTTGTATACAGACAACAAGACGTCATTCTGCAAGATAACCGATCCAATTATTTGTGGTGCAAATATACAGTTTTAAAAAGGGCATAGTAAGATAGTTCAAATAGTTCAGAGAAACATCACTCATATGCTTAAATTATAAACCCAACAATGAGAACAAATTAAATTAAAGCAAATGAGAGAGACCCAAGAAAAGTGCATGTGTCTCTCATTGTTGCAGAACGTGAAAGAATTATATATTATGTGAAATTTGGCGCCAATCTTGCTTTATGTAAAGGAAATCCGTGAAAGAGTTTCCATACTTTGATTCTAAGTATTTTGCTACAATATGGAGTCATATTATAGTTACTGTAATGTAATCATAATTTGAGATAGAAAAATATTAACTTTATGCTTTTCCTTTTTCCCATTGCAAATCCTCGTGATTACACATCTACTAACATTGACTTTATTATAGGTCACTGGTCACGAAATGCCATAAACCATTATTGCATGTTGCCCAAATCCGCACGGTTCAGATTCCTACCTAAGTACATGTAATAAAAACAAAAACAAAAAACATTTTATTCAGTACGTGGATTAGTGTGCTAACCCCTGGTAGTATAAAGATATGAGAATGGAGTCCGGAAAGTTTGTTACTATTTATAACAATGAATATTAAGCCTGGTTACACCTTAAAACCTCATATGAGGATCCTAGAAATATTTTTTATTCCATTTCGTGAAGGTATTCTTCAAAATCATGTTGTAGACTCTTGCATGCATTTAAAACAAGGTATGGCCACGTGTCTTTAGAAGAGAGAAAAACATATGGTTTACTTATTTCATACATAAATAATTCCCCCCCCCCTCCCGTGACGAATTTACAGTAATTATTAAAATTAAATTGAAACAGACATTATTCAATTGTGTTCCAGTGGCTTAAACTGATGTATGTTGCAGGTGTATGCAATTGACAATGAAACGAAAGACTCTAGTGACCTTCACAACAAAAGTTTTTAAGATATATTTTGATAAATAACGGCAAAAGTTCGTGCTGTAGTGCCACGTTGATGGATAACTGGGCTTCACAATTGAAAGTATATTTCAGTCGCTGACGGACTGACTACAAAACAGGCAAAATCCAACAAGGGGTCTTAAAGGATATATTGAGCGCTTAATGCCACCAACTGCTGTCGACATGACTGAAACAAATTCTTTTCAGGCAGCAGATAAAATTTACATCTGATTCATGAAGAAATGACAATTTAAGCCATTGCGACTATTGATCGCTCATTATCATGTGAATGGGTCCTATAATATCAGAAAATGTTCTCGGATGTGACTTTATTACGGTCAATTGTTGGCTTATTAACTGCGTCGTGTCCTATCCAGCGGAAAACCAGTTGTGTTGCCGAATATGAAAGAGACTGCAGTTTAAGTGGGGCGATCGATAGACAGCAATATGATATATCAATGTAGTGCTCCTTTAGGGTGAATAGTGTCAAACAAGTTCATTTTTCTCTTGTTATTTATTCGGTATTTATTCTATTCTGAATATCAAGACTCTTGAAGCCACGTAAAATTGATGAAGACTTTCGCGGTCAATAAAGCTATCCAAATACACAAGCAAAATGTTACTTCGTGAGTGTCGGTTAGCCATTAGTCAAGACTCCTATAATTATTGTCTGTGTACAAAAGTTTTCGCGTAGACAATTCTGGGAAATAAATGTATAAAATGAGTAAAATAGTTAATTCAAATAATCCCAGGAGAACGCAAAGTTTAGACAGTTGAAACATTCATTGGTTGTCTCAATCAACAGAGATTTACTATGAAATGCTACCAGTATCCCGAATAATCAAACAAAATACACATTTTTTTCAATCAAGAAGAAGGATCTGAGTTAAAATGTATACAACAACCTTTAATTGCATTATTATCATTTATGTACACGAACAACTCGCATGTTCTTCATTGTGGCCCTTTGCTGTTTGACACCAGTGCCCTCGGTGTACCCAGACCACTACGAATAAGTCTGCACGCACATCCTATAACCGAGAAAAAGCCCATAATACATGTATACGGTATGTTATCATCTAGACAAATATGAAAACGTGCCAAAATTAAAACACACATTATAATGCTATCAATGTTAACCCACTAATTATCATCATCGGTATTGTCAGCAGTGTTCACATGCACAGATGAGCAAAATCAAAATATGGGCTTCCTGTACAGTTGGGTTTGTATGCAGCTATACCAAATAATACAATCTCGAAAGTGTCAATGCTTCAAGGAATATACTAGTAAATATGGTGAATATACGACAAAAACGTGAAGTCATCCTAGAGCCGCTTCAATTTTATCAAAACCCTCAAGGAAATCAAATTATGGCCTTGTCTTTGATGAAGTTTTATGAAATTTTAAAATGTCCGTATAATTTCTTAGCTGATGCAGGCAGTATGAGCACAGTTTGTCATTCTATAGGAAACAGGGTTCACTGATTACATAACAGAGAATCTGTACGGAATTCTATGTTCTTGTGGTTTACATGTAAACACATTGACATTTCGGTTGAGTGGCAATAGTTGACTTTGGAAAAAATAACTTTAGCCTTACGAAAGTATTCTGTTATTTGGTTTCCGGTTCGAGTACTCTATAGCACTTGCAATCATAGTTTCCAAAATGCAATGCACTTATCATTCAACTTACAC